>JAVQJS010024326.1:7500-14383 GCA_036024795.1 Galaxias rostratus | reverse complement strand
GTAATTTGTACCTCGGTCCAAACATTTCTCATCTACAGCAGGTTATTTTACTTCACTTTATTACCTTGTGCTGACAGACAAGGAATTATTACAAACACAAACTTTGAAATTTTATTTTCACAGCAAAAACACTACAACATTTAAATTACCGGGTTCCTTGACTATTCATCTGCAATTAAATTAATTATTATAGAAAGTATTGCGTAAAAATTATTATACACACATTTCTAAACAAAGTACTCTATGTACTTTAGCTTTCCAGTTTAAAATTCAAAACAAGTATCTACTTGTTGACTACTGCATTATCTTTGACAAAATTCTTAGTGAAATTAGAATGTACTCAGTGATGCGATAGTCACTGTGGTTCTTTCTAACAACCTAGTCAGTTACCTTACATGTTCTGAACCTATCACAAACATGCCAGAATCAATCACAAGTCAAAAACAGCGTAGGCAATACAAATGTAGTCCAACAACATTAGCGATGTGTGTTATGTGCCGTTGTGTACACAGAGTACCCCTTTGACCGCTCACTGTCGTAAATGTAGGGGGAGCTGAAGTAAGCATGCTCGCACGTCGTTGTTGAGGCCATCTGGCATTTTCCCCATGTGCTCCCAGCGTCGTGAAGTTGCATCGTAACGGTGAACCTTCCTGGTCTCTTCGCAGCCCTGGCAGTACCCTCCCAACACGTAGAACCTCTCCTCCAGAACCACAGACGCTGCCCCGACGTGGGGAATGGGCAACGGGGTGAAGGAGCTCCAGCAGTCTGTTACTGGGTCATACACCTCGCAGGATAGCTGGTCGCTGATCACCATGTTTGTGTTTGCAGTGACCCCACCCGCCACGTAAAGATGGCCGCCCATGGCCTCCATGCGGTGGTGGAAACGGGGCTTGGCCATCTCCGCTAGGTAGGTGGTTCCTCTGTCGGGATGGTAGAGAAACAGGGACACTAAGCATTGCTTTTCACAGTTGAGGCCTCCGGAGATGAAGAGGGCTCCGTCGAGGACCGTGGCAGCGTGACCACTCAGAGCCTGGTCCAGGGGATAGACATTTCTGAATCCAATAAAGACAATTATCAAAATTTGACAGTGTGTTAAATCTGCGCTAACCTGAATGATTTAATCATTTACTTATTTATTTTTCGAAACGCACATAAATGATGTTCATTGACAAAAGATTCAAATATTTCAAAAATTTGACTCACTGCCAAGTATTTGCATTAGGACTGTAATGCTCCACTCTTTCCAGCGTTGTGTCTGGGCTAGAGTTTCCTCCGATAGCATAAACCCCACCATCCAGAACCACCATTGCAAAGTAGCTCCTTTTATCATGCATGTCTGACAGTCTCTGCCAACTGTTTTGAACTGGGTCATATCTAGTGGAAGTTTAGCCAACACAAAAATATTCTTTATTCTATAGGGACTAAAATAATCTAAACGTATACTTTGTTTAATGTAGGATATGTATCTGAACGTACACAAAGACTATTCTCATTCAAAAGAAAAATGAGGTAATAATGATACAAAGGTATGGACAAGCAATATTACAATATGAATTTCTTCTGATTTACCTGTAAGCAGAATTCAGCTTATCATTTACACCGTAGAACTTTTGTCCTCCGACCACGTACAGAAGTCCTTCAAGGGCCACTACTTCGTGGCAAAATCTCGGTAAATCTGGCATCTCGCCGAGTCTCCTCCACTCACACTCCTTCCGTCTTCCGACGTGGTTCCTTATGGAGTTCGCAAACCACATCTCTCTGCTGGGCAAGCGCCCGCTCATGTCATCCAAGATCTGCTCTCCACCCACCAACACCAGGGAGGACTTCGGAAAGTACTCCCTGAAATCTTTCCGCGGGGCCTGGCGGTTGGAGCAGAAGTCCTCCACTATGAAACGATAGAGACTCTCGCACTCGGACTCGGTCCACGTCTTGATGACCCGGACCTCGCTGAAGTCTTTGAACGTCATCAGGGAGAATTGAATCAGACCCATGAGCTCCTTGGCGAACGTCATTCTCGCCGCACGGTCTCCCTCGATCCAGGCCACGACTGCCTGGTAAATGGTGAGCTCGGAGGAGACACACAGTGAGCTGCTTTCCAGGTACTGGCAGAGCTGCTGAGCGGTCAAGTCTTTGAATTTACACGTGGCGGCCACGTTCTCAAAGTGCCTTGTGACGTAATCGTTGGCTCGTTCGAGGAGGGACACGATGCCATAGGCCTGAGCGAAAGATGCCACGTCCAGGCAAGTGTAGGTGTCCATTTCCTGTGACAGGAAGTTTAGGCACATTGAGGTGGCGTGCTGGAACTGGAGCCGGAGAGCAGTGCCGGTGATCTCAAAGACACATTCCCAGCTCAGCGGGAGGGTCCCGCTGTAGGCGCAGCCAATCAGAGCCTCCAGCTCGGATGCTACCATGAAGGGGAGGGCCACACAGGGCTGCTGGGATTCCCTCATCCCACTGGTGAACATTCCCCGGAAGTAGTCACTGCTGGCTGCCAAGATAACTCTGTGGACTGGGAGGAATAATTACGGATTAAACCGCTCAAATAGGCTATTCAATTACTATTTGGTACTTTGAAATTGAAAACAATTGTTTGGTTGTGTTGTCTCTAGACTATGCTGAAGGTGTGAAATAAATATCATAAAATCATAACTCCCATGACATGAATCAAGTTTTCTCATCTGCAGATTCACCATCAAAAGACAATCAATAAAAAGTAAATTTTGCGTCATATATTCACCATTAAATGATGTCCCATCAACCTCCAGGATGACATCACAGCCTAGTCTTTCTTCCCACACCTTTCTGATGGACTGAAGGCTGATCCTCATCTGTTCTGTTAAAGACACTTTGCTTTCTTACTTACTTACTCTCTTACCATCATCTTGCCTCTTAATCCTCTCATCCTCCTCCGTGCAGAGTTCCAGGACTCTGGGTACCCCCAGTGTTTGAGCTGCAGACCGTATCTGGACCAGAGTGGTTCTGTTCAGAGAGGCTACAGCCCCGGTGTAGGCAAACTCCACAACCCCCTGGATCCCCACATGGTCCACCTCTGGACCCAGAACCACAGACATTTTGCTGTTTATATTTTCCATTCTACTAGTTTCATCGCTAGCCTGCAACTTGTAATGGATTAAGCTGCTAACAGCCGCCAGGACAGGGGAGTGAATGTCAAAGCTAAACCCATTCTCAGTTTTCAGAATCAGGTCAGTGAGTAGCGAGAAGTCCCTGAAGTTCTCCAGGGCTTGGAAGAT
The DNA here is from genome assembly GCA_036024795.1 of Galaxias rostratus. Classification (NCBI taxonomy): domain Eukaryota; kingdom Metazoa; phylum Chordata; class Actinopteri; order Galaxiiformes; family Galaxiidae; genus Galaxias; species Galaxias rostratus. The sequence goes on along the minus strand of JAVQJS010024326.1, from coordinate 11,132 downwards.
CTTTTCTACATAGGTTTGTCCACCATATACATGTATTGTATCTTCCTGACACTCATCCTCGGAAGGTTCCCCCTCTTCGCCTTCCTGGGTTTTGTACCTGCTGTCGTCTTCGTACCCCAGCTCCTCTTCCTCACTGTCCTCGTTTTTGTTGCAGTCTACTTCCACCCAATCATCTGAATGGCAACTGCTTTCCCTCCGCCTTCTTCTTCTCAACATCACCCTCCATAAAGATCCCCAGTGTGTGTCCGCAGCAACTGCAGTCATGACGCTCACCACCAGGTCTTCTTGTCCTGTTGAAAAAAGTTAATTATCCAAATCACTAGGTTACTGGTGGGCCTGAAAATCCTTCAGCACCGAGGGATAAAGAGTTTTCTTTTCATTCAGCTTTGCTTTCGACATGCAGTGGCTGGGACTCGCCTTCAGCTAAATTTCTGCATGCATCCGCTGCCCTCCTTTCCGTTCTCTCCCTGTGGTCTCTCATTTCACATCGTCTCCTCAACATAACCTTCTGTGGCTCCCATCCAGGTGAACTCCTTATTACATAAGCTACTTCATGGTAATATGAAGAGACACTTTTAATAGAAAGCAGCATTTGCAATTAGCTCAAACCGTCTGTGAGTGCGGTCACGTTTTCGTTTGAATTCTGCTCGTTCAATTATGTGCAAAGAGCATGACGTCATTCAAAAACATTTTACAGGTGAGGGAGGTTTTGTCCCCAGAATGTGAAACCAAGTGATGTTTTTTTTTTGTGTTTTTACTACCTCCTCAACAGGCTTCCAAGTCCCACTAAGCCACCTTAAGCTCACGGCCAAATGCATAGTCCCCTCAAAGCATTCATGGTCATCTGATCAAGAGCTATGTCACCTACTTAACTAATTGAAACTGTTCCAGTGCTAGTATCACTTTTGTTTTTGGTACTATTATGGTAGGCATGTGTATCTGCCTGTGTGTTTGTTTGTGTGTGTGTGTGTGTGTGTGTATGTGTGTGTGTGTGTGTATGTGTGTGTGTGTGTGTGTGCGTGCGTGTGTGTGTGTGTGTGTGTGTGTGTGTGTGTGTGTATGGGGGGGGTTGTCTGTATATGTGCAGGCATTTACTCTATGTCGAGAAAAGTGCAGTGTCCGCCTGTTTGTTCATGTGAATCTGACTCTGTGTATGTGTGTGTGTGTGTCTGTCTGTACATGTTCATCCCTTCACTGCATGTGCTATTTTGTCTGCCTGAGCAATTAAAGTATGACAAGTTTGCTTGTCTGCGTCTGTAAGGATTGCATGTCCTCTGGATATTCACTGGCCTTGCGTGGACTACAAAAGCTGCCGGATCAATAAGTCAATGTTGCAGTGAGATGTAACAAAAACAATCGGTCATTCCCACACTTTTTGAAAGGGCAACAACACGAGATCATAGTAAATGTAACTGTGTGGCATTTGCCAAAGCCAGCGTCCCAGTACAATGTATATGAACAAATGTAAGCACTTTGTAACAGTTTCCATGAATGACCCGATGCAGAGGGTACCATTGACAGTGTACATGTTGTATCATCTTCATCAAAGCAGCTTGGTGATAAATTAGTCACTCTGTGGATTTTAAGCTGTTTTATATTCCCCGATTGTCCCCCCAATTTTTTTTTTGCTAACAGCAAAATTAAAGGGAAATGTTGATTTGTTAAATTATAGGTATGGATTCATCAAAGCATAGTGTTAACTGCAACTGACATGATTTAATGAGAGTATAGTCACATGCTCATTAGCAGACAACAGAATTGTGTTCGTTTGATTTGTTGAAGGCCACAAGGTGGGTAGATCTGTAAAATTCACAACCCATCGGGATGAACGTTGCTCTTTGCTATGCACGGTTACCATGACAACAGTGTTTTGTTGGGGTTGGGGGGTTGGGGGGGTGGGCGACAGAGTGCCAATTCAGCTGTGGGACTTCCAAGGACTTTCATTGTGTTACAATGGCCGAGAAACAGGGACGATCTTATTGGTTCTGATAGCTGCTAATGTCAGACTAGTCATAACTTTTTGTTCCCTATTGGAGAAAGTAAAAAAATGTAGGTCTACGATAATTCTTATCGGATAACTGTTAATCTAGACATTGTACAAATGTTTCTCTTCGAATCATAAGACATTTCAAGGGTGTTGAATGTCATATTGATTTATTCAAGGAGGGATCTTGTTTGGTATTGAAATGTATTGTACAGCACATACAAATGTGAAAGAAAGACATCACAAACAAAAAAACTGTCGGATAAAAAGAACGGTGTTAAAAAGACTTGGCTGTTTTGTTACAAACATCAGACTAATGTCCACCTCCAGGTATTTGGCTCTTAGTCTGAGGATTAAATGCAACTAATTTATCAACAGTAAGTATAACTTACGGTATACATACACACTGGAGGTTTAGCCTAGTTTGTACGATATTAAATAAATCCACATTCAGTCTCAGGCAGGCAATGGAATCCATGACACAGATGAAAGATAGCAAACCACACAATGGCTTTTTAACATTCCAGTTCATGTTAAATAGCTATAAATCGTTGCAATATTTATTAGTACAGTACTAAACCGTGAGCAATTGCTCAACAACTAAAGCTGTTAACTAAGTCTTTTCGTTGATAACAGTAATGAGAACAATGCAAAAAAAACAGGAATGGTCATGAGTGGTAGATAAATATCCAAACTATATATATATATATTTTTATGTTGATTAATTCCCTTGGACGGTCTCCCGTGCTCAAAACAGTGGGTTCATAGCAGTGCTTAATAAAAAACCTTCCCGCTTGCACTTTCGATTAGGCTAAGTTCTAATTTATAAACAGGAGTTTCTTCATTTATGCGCTATCCCTCAAGGAAACGGATTGGAATCGAGGGGTGTGTAAACTATTAAAAAACGAAAAAAACAACAAGATTCTATACGATTTAAACAGAAATTATGGGTGGTATTTTGCATAGTCATCCGTATGTATTCATTTTCCTCCTTTAAGTTGATGGAACGCTTCCTGTTCCACCTCTTGCCACCCCAGCTCTTGAGCTGACGGAGGGAGCAGGGAGGTCTATAAATACAAACGAGGGGGTGAGACAGCCAGGGAGAGTGAGATATGAAGAAATCAAGCTACGTGATTTGACCCTGTGCTCTGGAATGATCAGAGGGATATGGAAAGTGGCTTTGAGCTTAAAATTGATTTCTTAAGAGAAAATAGGCCAACTGACTGCTCCCTATAGAAAATGGCATAGACTAAAGGCTCAAACTGTCTGGGCACAACTAAAACGATAGTATTACATAAATAAAATTTCACATCAAAGCACAATACTGTATATTATAGTTGCTCTTTAGAAAATACAAATAGTTTATCTACTTCATATACAGTAAACACTTATTTTTCGCACAGTTTAAAAAAAAAAAACATAGGTGTTGACACACACTGTGGGGGGTCACACACATAAAAACATCAATGAGGTCAAATGTGGGCACTTGCTGAGATCTAAGATGTGACGAAGATGACCAGGGCAAACAGAAGGAGGATGAGGAGGAGAGCGAGAGGTAGGGGGAGCAACGAGGGCCACCGGGAGAGCCGCCACCAAGGACTCCGGGGGTGGTTGTCCGAGGAGGTCCTACTGCCGTCGGCCACGCTCG
>JAVQJS010024326.1:0-5000 GCA_036024795.1 Galaxias rostratus | reverse complement strand
TTGCTGTTGCTTATCGAAGTCTGTTCTGAGTAGAACACAACAGAAACTATCACTGATGTAGAAGACACACACATACACAAAACCCTGGCCCTCTCTCTCTCTCTCTCTCTCTCTCTCTCTCTCTCTGTGGGTGTGTGTATATTACCTCACAGTCATTGTCAGAGGTCTCTCCAGAGGTATAGAGGATATCGGGGACAGTTCCTCTGTGCAGCATGACCCTCCACCTGGCTGGCTCACCCACTCACATAGAATTTTTCCCGCAGGGAGCGAGATGCCTGTGCAACACACAGTATATTTATGTTAATATTCATAATCTTTACTTCATTGATATGACTGTGCTGGATGAATGAGAAGGAATGAATTGCCCTTTTTAGACAAGTTAATTAGGTTTTCATTTTTCTAATAGAAACCTGCCAATGGAACACATTTATTGGCCATCCTGCACGGCTAATGTTTCATATATTCTTGGTAACTTTTTGTTACTTTTTGGAATAGAAATGCCTGTTCATTGAACACTAAACTTAAAAACAATGCCGCTTTTCAACATACTGACATCACAGCCCTCCCCCCGACCCTGTCAAAGAATAAGCGGTATAGCTAATGGGTGGATGGATGGATGGCTTGACATCTGCAACATATGTTCGGAAAGCAATACATTACGTAATAAGAGCTCGAGCCCTCTAGCGAGCCAACTTTTTTTCGCACGCAGAATTTCGCAGCATCTTTCTTGGAGGACGATGATGGTACTGTCCTGACATATTGTGCTCTCGATCCAGGGTTTATATTTCTTCAAATTAATATAAAGTCCGTGTTACCAATTAAAATGTAGGTTAATGTAATAACTCCGTACCTCAACTTGAATGAACCATCCTGTTACGCAAATTATTCCATGCGGATAAACTTAAAAAAAATTAAGGAACTGTAATAAAGAACCGTAAATATTCATTTCGTAGATTCATTAAAACATACTTTCGTATTGCCTTTAAAATATTAGACATTCTAAACCAATGTTCTAGCAGGTCACAAGCGAAAGACAGCGAGCGCATCCGTCGGGGCCGGGAGTGCGCTTTCGATTACATTCCAGACACAAACGGGAGCGTGCGGATTAGGAGGAGAAAGAAGATTAATTGACAGCTTTATGAACAACTCACAAACACGGAAAGAGTGACGCTATGCATGACCGCACCAATCGATGGACCTATGATAGTCATACCTACATGGAATGTTTGTAATTTTGAACAGCGGTTTCACATCACTTTCAACCACGTTAGATATCATGTTATAACTGCAATACTGTTATCTGAAATATGAATGCATTGTTGGCCAGAGTTTAAAATAAGAAATTGTACCTTAAAAAACAAACGTTACACGTACGAAAACAAGATTTAAAGATGTTTTAATTGAACTTCAACCGGAACCAGTTTTTATCCAACGTTCAATGTTGTATTTTTTAAGCAATAATAAAAGATATGGCTAGTCACATAATTCCAGCCTCGTGTGATTGACAAAGCTACTACAAAAGTTACAGACCCAAAAGAAAAGAAAAAAAAGAAAAAAAAAAACGAATTAGGATTGATTATACATAATTGACCGGATGTGTTTGATAGCAGTGAGGAAAACAGACCAACACTGACATCCTTGGAGATTTGAGCCCCACCCCCCACCACACACACTCACACAAACCCAACACACACACTCACACGCACACACACACACCCAAACTCGCGCGCTCACACACATACACATTCTGAAACAAATGCACACTCCTAACCACCAAATCCCAGGGGCGTTTCTACGTTCTATCAGATGAAACTAGTCTGATATTTTCAAGCATAAGTAAAGAGAATGAGTAGAATGTTAACTTACACAACAACACTGTAAATGAGTGTATATTTGTTGCTTTGTTTACTTTTAGAGTAAATGGAAAAACATGCTAATAAATCCATGCACTCAAAACTGGTTCTATATATGTATATGTGTGACATGTACGGGGTATCTATGTCCATAGGGTCTGGCCAGAGGCCACTGGAGAGCAGTCTCATGGCAATAGGTGGGTCCTCATTAGAGCTCTATGTCAAGCGTGAAAACGGCCTGGTCCACGGAACACTAAGCACAAAACAGCACAACGTATGTCTCGAGGGGTATTGCTGCAGCACTTTGCATTCAGTGTGTTTAGGGTAGTGCAATGTAATGAATTGATATGCGTTCTTTTTCTGTTATTTGAAAACAATTGGGGGTGTAGTATAAATCACAGAATTTAAAATAATTTTAAAAATAATTATTGGGGGTAAAGTGTCACTGTAATAAACAATTTGCATGGTATATATTATAATCAAATTTGTAACAATGTCAAATACATTTTAGGCTCAATCTGAAGTCCAAAAGTGAAGTTTGGATTCACGTTTAATTCTCGAGTGCACATTTCATTCTCAGTGTTCATTGCTGCAGGAGGTTGGGGTGGAGACTGTGGGGAGCTGAGCTATCGACGGACAGAGATAGTGGCGCTGTTTATAAACACGTAGCAATACAAACAGGAGATGCTGGCTGGATAAGGAAATGAGGGGAAAGGGTGCAACTCAAATAAATGGAGCCTGATATGTCAACCGTTCTGATGAAAGAGATCCATCTCAGAGAGAGAAAGAGAGAGTGGGAGAGAGAAAGAGAGAGAAAGAGAGAGGGTGAAAATTTATGTTGCCTTGGAAGCCGGTCAGTTGGAGACTTTTTGGGAGGCCAGGCCACAGCTTAAGGGTTTCCACGGGACCAAACCTGTGAATTTCCTGAACAAAAACTGCTACAAAAACGGCAGAATGGACTATATAGTATGCAAATGGTCTTTTTCTTGATGCATTTGACAGAAAAACATTTATTTTGCGGAGGGATAAAAAAACCTGAAGAAGAAACAGGTGACAAAAAGAAGACGTTCAAAAGTGTAAAAAGCTTGCTTTTATTTTTATTTTTAGCTTTTCACTTTCTTCAGGGAGAGAATTACAATACCCAAAGGTAATATAAGGAGTGGATTTCTGGACTCAACTCCACAGTAGCATTAATATAAAGATTGTGACTTCCCGACTGGATATTTTGATTGCCGATAGAAGAGTTGCAAGAACAACCGGTAGGAAAACCATTTTTATTTAAATGAAAACTGGATTTATCTTATAAAATACAAAAAGAAGCTCCGAACCTTCTTGACAAACTAATGAAACATTCCACGGAAGACCCCCTCAGCTGGGACATCGACCAATCATGGACATCCTTCCTAAAGCCCAATCCAGGACTCCGCCTCAATACCTTAGACTTCTCTGACTTATGGGATGAGGAGGACCTGGGCCTGGAAAGTACAGACGAAGATGGACAAACTTCAGCAAGCGAAACATCTGAAGTTCCCCAGAGACCTCCGGCTCCTCCCCCTCTACCTCCTGTGGCTCCTCCCCTTCCCCTCCCCTCTCCCCATGATAAAGCGCCTGCTTGTCGCACCTTGAGACTCCACTGGAGGGAGCTCCAACACCTGCGTCCTTTACCCCGGGTGACTCGATTTGGGACTCAGACCATCTGGGCGGGCCTCGAGCCCGTTCGCCTAGACACCAACCGGCTGGGCTTCCTGTTTGAGACCAAGGGCAGTGGCGCCCTCTGTGGGACGCTGGGGGCACAACGCTGGGTAAGCTCTAAAGGGGAGTCGCAAGATGTTGTAGAATCTTTGTGGGAGGAAAACATGATTATCCATTGACAAAAGTCCCTCCAAAGACCACATCGTGATTTTGAGGAGGATGTGTCCCTTTTGTCCACGTCTGTGTCCCTTTTGTCCACGTCTGTGTATCTCGCCCTTGGGAAAAAGTGACGCTTTCTATTTTCTCTTTGTTGTCCTTTTCTTCCACCTTCTCCCTTTTAGCAGACCTGTGTCTCTGTATTGGGCATCAAGCGCAGCAATATAGTCACCATTGCGCTCAGCAGCCTGCCCCCACCCCATCTCCTTCCTCCAGCCATCTACAGCATGGACGGTAGTGTGCTGGATCGTGACCATGTACAGGTAGCTGGAAAAGGGATTGACATATCAGCTTTTGGACTGTCATATTGGGATGGATTTCACAATACCGATCCTGATGGAAATTGTTGTTGTCATTATTAGGCTTTTATACAATAGTAAAACAAAGTAGATTTTAAGTTGTGACATAAAATGATCAGACACGAAGCAACCAAGGAAGTATATTGGAGGTCTAAAGAAATGAGAATGACATGGTTTCATTTGTTGTATTTGTGCAGTTTATTATGTTTAATTAGATTGACCACTGTTCGTATCTCTGGCTCTTTCTCAACCACTCGATTTGCAACAGAGATTGCAAGCCCTGGTCCCAAGTGAAGAGGAGCTTAGTTTGATCCGCGAAGCTCAGGTCCAGTCCCCAAGCTCGCCTCTGGCCTCTGCTGAGAATTGCCTTCTCACCTTGGGAGAAATCCCCCACCTGAGCATCAGACTTCAGCTTTGGGCTTTTGCCTTAGACTATGATAGTTTGGAGAGGGTGAGAGTTCAAAGATGTATTGCATTTTTTTGCTGCCACTGTTCTACAATAACAAGCAAGGTTTCAATTATATTCTATTGTATTTCTCTGAGCAGGAGATAGCTGAGCCTCTGTTTCACCTGAAAATAGCAATGGAACAGCTGGCAGCCAATCAGACCTTCAGATGCATCCTGGCAACAGTTTTAGCCATTGGCAACTTCCTTAATGGGGTCAAGGTCAGCAGGCTTTATGTGTAAACACAAAAAACATCCTAAGATTTCTACAGTGTTTGTTGCAAAGTACTGTAATACTGTGTTATACACATTGTTAAATGCATATGTAAGGTAGATTGCATTGATTAATTCGTTTTAGTATTAGTATATTTTCATTTTAAATATATCCTTTGTTCACTCTTACTCTCCCCTGCATGATGTCTGTCACACACACACACACACACACACACACACACACACACACACACACACACACACACACACACACACACACACA
>JAVQJS010024322.1:0-18949 GCA_036024795.1 Galaxias rostratus | reverse complement strand
CCCCCCCCCCCCCCCCCCCCCCCCCCCCCCCCCCCGCCCCCCCCCCCCCCCCCCCCCCCGCGGGTGGAGGACAGAGTACTCTGAACATCCTTCACATTCTTTGTCTGGCTGAGGCAGTTTGTAGACCCTCCTATTTGGCCTTTTGCAATTGTGTTATGAAGCATTTTGCAATGACATTGATAAGCTACATTAAAAGTGTCTTTATTGATTAAACATTGTTTTGCTCAATGACGAATACTGTTTACGCTGGGCTTCTATAGCAAAGGCAAGTCGTGTCTGTCCTTGTTATGTAAAATGAAAGCAAACCTTTTGCCTGGTCTGCGAACACAGGGCAAGGTGAGCCTGACCTCACGCCATCGGGTCAGGATATTAGTTGGACAGGTGAAAGCCTTATCTGTTCATCAAGTAAAAGAACAAAGTGCATCAGAGTAACAGTGAGCCTAACTTGCTGTTGTATAAGATAGTAAGTGATTTTCACCATTAAGGGACTTTAAAGAAAGTTGACGAATGCCACAGTGTGTGTGTGTGTGTGTGTCTGTCCATGTTTGTGTTTGTGCGTATGTTTGTGTGTTTCCCAGCATGACCAACTGATGACAGGCCGAGTGCTCTCTCTGGAATTTGGGGTGAAGCCCACAAGCCACTGACTCCAGCTGACAGTTTGAGTTTGGAGATATGCCATTTGGCCATGCTGGGGGTGGGGAGGCTGAACAAAATTAAACAAATAAAAGAGGGCACTACATTTTGCCTCAGTTGGAAATGAAAACAATAAGAAAAAAAATGTAGTAAGTGAAACAATTAAAATTCTTGTGACATCCCCCACCCACCCCCACCCCGAGAAAAAAAGAAAAGGAAAACCCTGCATCAATTTCTTCCGCTCTCACTGTCTCTTGGCCTCTCTCAGGCAGATGTGCAGTAGACCATGGGCAATAGGACGTCCAAGTCCCAGGCCAGAACATCCAGAAATAACCAAACACATCCCAGAGTGAGGTGTCTTTCCCAATGAGCACTGCATCTGTTTGCAATAGCTCTGCACTCTGTTAAGGACATCAAGAATAACACAATTCCATATAGATCTCATACAACGATACTTTCACAACCTGCGGTGGTGCTTAAGTGCCTGTAGAGGAACATGTGCAGTCTTATGTAAACCTATTAAAACTAAACGTGCTGATGTTTTAAGAAACTCTTTGAAATCAATCTTATCAGGAATGCTAAGCAATTCAAGGCTCCTAAAATGACCCATCAGCTATAAGTGTTTGAGCTACACCGTGCACGGCTTTGTAGTAGATGCGCTGCTGACTACATGCCTTGGGCCAAACACTTAAAGTGCCCTAATGTCTGACCCTGTGGTTGGCTTTGGAGTCTCATGCAAGCCAATGACAAACAGTGGCAGGATGACTGTCAGAGCTTCTTCATGTCAAAGGACTGAGCTGGTGCTACCGGAAACAAGATGACCAGCTGGTATCACATTCAGCTGTCCTACTTGAAATGGCTGTTCTGTAAGTGTCTTTGGGATTGTTTTTAACGGTTTGTCTCATGGCGGTTCTAAAATAATCTCTGCTGGGATTTCACCTTTGGCTTCATATTATGTAAGCCTACATAAGTATTGGTGCATACAAACCTACACATTTCTCTCACACACAAATACAGAGACACGTTATCTCGCTCTCTCAACAATCCATGAACCCAAGAGTAATTTTCATCATCATGGTAGTACTACTACACATCCCATGAACCTGGAACTTTTGTTGAGTTCATTATAATTGCATAAGGACGTTCAATTAGCTTGCCCCATCATTTACCTACCTTGACGGACAGTTTTCACCCTGATTGGACCCTTGCAGTTCTTAAGCACAGTCTTTATGTCATAGAGGGGCAACCCAGACACCAATAGCCCCTCTACCTCTAGCAATAATTCCCCTTCAAAAAAGTGACCATTACTGTAAACCAGCGCATCTTCTTGGACTTTTCCAATGTACGCAAACTCTCCGTTCTCAGCACCCCCGAACAGCTCTACATTCAGCTCATCAAAGGCGTCCCTGCGCACTGCGAATTCGTTCACTTTAGTGATCCAGTGGTTTTTCTTTTGAATTACTTTTGACATGATTATTAGAATCCAAACGGAAATCGTTAGTCCCACCCGTAGATTTAACGTGATAATGACACATGACACACAGTTTGTCCCGAACGACTGTGAACTTTATGGCGATTGCATGGTACTCCAGGCTGGAACATTTTCATTCTCCTTCTAAACCAATGCATGTTATCTAGATTGCCGCGATTATAAACAGAACATTGGATCAAAGTCTCTCATTTTCCTTTCTGATCATGGTCTTTAATAATATGCACGCTGTTTGATCCCACAGGAGTGCAGTTAATCCAACCTCGTCGCTTCACTTTCAAAAAAAGATTTTAATAATATTGTTTCGGCGTCTCTCCTTAACTTTATGACAAACTGTTACTTTTACCTATCATGGAGTTTGTTCGAGAGGTTCACAAAGTCAGCGGCGCTTTTAAACAGGTAACTGACATCTCATCTTGTATGTCCCTGCTATCAAAAGTGCAGTGATAGTGAAGGGAACGCCAAGCGCCAAAGCTCTTCGAGGGGAAATCCTGCTACACCTAGCACAGGGTCCTAATGCTCACTCTTCCAAATGGATTACAGCGATCAACGGTTCTAATTAAACTCCGAACCGTAACAGTTTTTTATATAAAAAAGTGAACTATTCTGACAAGCCATTGCCATTATAGTTTAAGTGCATAGTAATTATCTGATAATTTTAAAATAAAAATATTTCAAATGTGCTTGCCAGCGCATTACTTTTTAAATGGTCCATGCATATAGTTATTTAGGTTTGAAAAAATATCTGGTGTTGCAGGGACTACATGAATCCCCATGATGATTTATCTGCTAAAGTCATTGTTGAGTTGGTGCATTGGCACAAGAAGACGGAGAGCCCAGATAGCCTACATATGCTAGGCTACTATTTGGTAAAATATTCCAGTCTTCAGTCTATCTTTTCTGGATAGGACAACTGCAGCCAGACCTCTTGCTTTAGAGTCTTATATGGTCTTAACTGTTCACTGCCAGTTTAAGTGAGAGGGATAGCACATCTGTTGCATGTCATTTGTTCAAAGTGGAGAAAGTCAAATAAAAAAAAAACTTGATACTTAATACGTATTGACTGAAATTGAAGTATTTCAACCAGAGCATAACAAAATAACCTTTTGTCTCAGAAGCATTTATTTTACACTCACCCTTTGTACACAGCGGATTGTGGTACATAGTATTTTCCTTATATAAGACACATCTTAAGCCAGTCGCTGTTGCACACACTAATAGATATGAATTGCAGAATCTCCCATGAGGAGATTTAAATACAGTGAAAGTAGTCTCAAAATGAATTAGCATAATTGTTTTGGGATAATCATTCATGTCAAGTGTTTTGCCAGGGACCAGGTGGGATGCAGTGTCCCAGCCTGGGAACAACAGCTCACTTTTTTCTGTGCCAGTAGAGATAACTGTCACGCCACCACAGGCCATGAACGCAGTGGACTGGATAACAGGGCATGAAATGTTGCTTTCTGTCCAATATCCTCCCCATGTTATGTGTCTGGGAGCAACTCAACTGAGGAGCTCACCTTGCTTTTATTTTTACCCTTGTGGTCTTTTGATGGACTTTCTATTGTAAGGGGTTTGTGTATCACAAGCCTTACTATAAACAGGTCAACGTTAATTTAAGGTAAAAAATAGTCGCAGTTTATCACTGTGGTAAACTAATAGCGTTGACTCCTCAATGTGTATGTACTTTGTTTTGAAACGGATCGCACATCTTACAATTTACAACATATTTGATTGTCAACGTTATTCTCTATCTGCTACAGCTTAGGCTCAGCTGTGCCAGCCACATGCCACATGACATTCAGAGGGGTTTGGAGGCTGCAAACAACTGCTCCTGGCACTTCACATCTAGGCCACCAATGTTCTTGATTTTGCGTGGTGATGGGGTTTGCATGATGCGTAAACTGACCATTTTTTTCTGGTACTTTGTTATCAGTGGGAAGATGTTTGTTTTCATGGGGAAAGAAAGAACACAACCAAACACTCATCACACACATGTATCCATCTGACTACCTTCGAAGAGCTTGGACATGTTAAACCGAATAAAAAACAATTGTGGAGAACATACAGTAAACAATCAACTGTATTTCTCAATGTACTGGTGAGAATATTGAGTTTGTTGAGGCCAAGACAAGCCTTGCTAAAGGTTGTGGTACAAGATACAGTGCAAAGTGTAGTGTTTAGTTTTATGATTTGCAATTGAATGACCACACCCCTGGAATGCCAATAGGTCATAATTGAATATTAACCCGGGAGAGAAACAGATCATTAATCTGTGGGGACATTGACTGTGGAAAGGCTGGATTAAATGCTTCCACCAAGTGGACAGAGAAAACACAGAAAGCTGGATAAAGGTCAATTATTTGATCACATTGTGCTTTACTTGTTTGACACTGGCTCATAAGGAAACAGAACGTATATCTTTAGTTATTATTCCTTCATCTTCATGGCTTGACGTGGGCTATTTTCTCATAACGAGGCAGTTTGGATTGAACTATGAGAGGTGGTGTCGGTATGCATGTTTGTGTGTGTGTGTGTGTGTGTGTGTGTGTGTGTGTGTGTGTGTGTGTGTGTGTGTGTGTGTGTGTGTGTGTGTGTGTGTGTGTGTGTTTGTGTGTGTGTGTGTATATGATATATCCTGTATGTACAGTACCATTCGATAGGGTTGCTTTAACTTTTGACAAGGCACACCTGTTTATTAAAAAGCATTCCTGATGGCTACTTAATGAAGCTGGTGGAGGGAATGCCAAGAGTGTGCAAAGCTGTCATCAAGGCAAAAGGTGGCTACGTTGAAGAATCCAAAATTTAAAACATATTTTGGTTTGGTTAACACTTTTTTGTGACTACTACATCATTCTTCTATTCTTCATACATGTTATTTAATCGTTGTTTTGTGTTTGGTTTGGTTTTCCTATTAAAAAAATTGATCACTGAATAAGTGGCAGCACGGTGGCACAGTAGTTAGCACTGTTGCCTCACAGTAAGAAGGTCCTGGGTTTGATCCCCACCTAAGGGCCTTTCTGTGTGGAGTTTGCATGTTCTCCCGTGTTAGCGTGGGTTTCCTCCGGGTACTCTGGTTTCCTCCCACAGTCCAAAAACATTGTCTGTATGTGTGAACGCGTGCGAGTTGATGTGTCCCTATGTGTTAGCCTTGCGATGGACCAGCGATTGTCCAGGATGTACCCCACCTCTCGCTAAATGTCGGTTGGGATAGGCTCCAGCCCCCCCGCGACCCTGCATAGGATAAGCGGTATTGCTAATGGGTTGATGGATAGTTGCCTTATGTTACTTTCGAAATTAACTTTTAGAGGACGCTCCAACTCTATAAACAGAAGGAAGGAGTAAGATATAATTATTTTCTCGTTCTCTGCTTCCTATGGGCTAACAATAAACCCATTCATTGAATCTCCTTTTTGATACCATCCTGAAATTTCATAGCTTCAATATTTATTTTTTTCCTCATTCTGATATTTTAAATCATGGAAGATCTAATACAACAACTGAAACTACACGTAGATGTTTGATGTTGAATCTAACATGCTTATTTTTGTATGTATAAGTTGTGTATAACAACGTGCATCTCCTTGTATACCCATTTATGACATTTTCCCCAACATCTTTGCTCTCCCACAGTCAGTACCTGGGCCCTGTCACAGTCCATCCATCATAGGTCTGGTCAGCATAACCAGAGTTCTCAATCAGACCATCACCATCCAAGTCAAACTTCATCTCCGACTCCATCACAGCCTAGAGGTACAATCATAAGAGGTAACTTTAAAAAGTATCCAAAATTGAGGATTGCTCTGTTGGCAAACCTAGATGGAACACGGACAATAGTTAAAGATTAAAACGAATGATCTACCTACAAGGAATCCAGAGGAACCTGTAAATAAATGAAATATACAGGGAGAGGGACCTCCAATAAAATGCAGTGTTGCCTTGTGACAGATTACATGCCATCTGATAATAAACATAAACTAAAATAAAACAGCAGATCTTAAATTATACTGGAAGTAAAGTATTCCAATTCAAATGAATTACTTTTTTAAATACTTTGTCATCACCAACACGCTACATTAAATATGTATATATTTTTTAGGCAAACTGCCAAAACTGGTTTTGCAAGAAAATGTACATTAAACTCATTCCCTTCCATACAAAGAGATTCATCTGCTCACCTGACAAATTGGCCACATATCCTGAAGGTACTGTGTGTCCTGGGTTAAGTGGAAGTCCCTGTACACCTGCAGGACAAACTTCAGGTTCAGGTCCTTCCAGTCTGCCGTGTCATGGATCAGGTATGCGTTCACTCGCTGCCACGGCTCGTCATCTGAATGATGAATAACAATAAGATTATTATGATCGGACTTGGTCTTTACATAATCATTGGGGTAGTTTCCAGTGATCTGCACGGATAAGGCATTTCAGATTTTGTGTAAACCACCAATCAATGTAGGTAGGGGTGTAAGAGGTTTCAAAATACACAGGATAGCATACTATAATATTCTTTATTGATTTGAATAATAATTATAATATTTAATTTTAACAAATATGTTACAAGGGTTTTACAATGGGACACTTTCATCCTGGATGATTAGCGTAATTTAACCCACAACATCCCCAGAAAACTTAACAGTGAACTTTGACCACTGTATTTGCTCTAGGCAAGGCCGGAGAATCAGATAAAAAAAATATATATATCCTTACTCTATTCCCTCAGGCTCGTGGCGGCAGACGTGCAGGTATACTTACCTCATCTGAAAAGGAACATATTCTCCTTTCCGTACTTTCTATAATATGCGGTCTATGGAAAATGAGTTACTCGGTTTTTGAGGGAGGTCGTTTGTCCCCTACCTGGGTCTCCAATGTCATGAGGGACTACGTTTTTGGCCTTGACTGGTGAACACTTTCCACTCATCAGATGCAGCCTCTCTGTAGGGTCATTCTGAACCACACTGCCAGCTGCAAAGAAAAACCTTTACTGCTTTATCAAGAAAAAAAAAATCAAGCATTCCACTCACAAGGTCTCGTGAGATATTCATGCTCTACTCACCAATATCGTACTGCAGGCTCAAGGCAAGTTTTGGCCAAAGCATGATAAGTGCAAAGGAGGCGTAGAAATGCACATCATAGGTGTTGTACATTCTGTATTCCTGACCTGTTAAAAGGTGAGCACTATTAGCATGCCCCGGATATGCAGACACTCATTACCTTACAAACTGTTGTTTTCCTCCTTTTTGCTAGTAAAGTAATTTTTTATCAACATTTTCCAAAGAAAGGGAGCCTATTATTTGATTGAGCAGACAGACAGGAAGCCACCAGGGCTGGACGCTCACCTTCCAAATAGGCAAAACGACCAAACTCCTTAATGACAGCCGGTTGAGCAGGTAGCCCACCGTCTTCACTCCGCAGTCCTCCAGTGACGTCAGCGTCTTCCGCCAGCTCTGTCCACACCGTTCCCCCGTCCGCAACAAAGTACAGCTCGTTGAATAAGGCCGACTTGTACCAGGCGGGGAGCGAGCTGCAGTATAGGGGTTATTGTTGTTAATCACTGACACCACACGTCAGTGGAATGGGCGTCTTAGATTTGTGGTGCACTATAGAGGCCAGGCCGTGCATCATGCGACTGATTGAAATGGAAGTACATTTTACATGATTGTCGTGGTTAAAATGGCACAGTCGTTTTAGCGGTGGATCACACAGTAGAAATATGTTTATTTATTGCAGCGAAGTGAAAAGGAGACCAAGTCTAAACTTTAACCGGAGTCTATTGGGTGTACCTATCCTGCAGTGTTGGTCTTTGCCAGTCCTCGATGCTCTTCTCCCACTCCCTGTAATGGGTCAGAGCATAGTGGACCAGGGACGGTGCTGCATCGCCCCCATGACCAAAGAAACGGGTGTACCTCCTAAAAGAAGAGACAAAGAAAACTGTACTGTTAAAGCAAAAAATGGCCTCTGACCATTTACCTGGGTTTTTAACAATGAACAGTTATACTTGCATTTACAAAGCAACATGCCATACTGTCATTAGCCTCGGTTTCACTGTGTGAAAGGTTTTATCCTGACTGGATACTTTCCATTCATTGCTTTGTTAAATACTTTTCTATGGCCCGGGGCTATGTATACAAGCCCGTATTACGTACAATTTAGATTTAAGTCATGATAAAGCACGCATTTCCAGCATCACATACTGTATGATAAGTATAAGTGTGTGTGTTTGAGAGAGGCTTGTAATTGTTGAGTAACTTCAGAGGTGCGATGGCTGGGTAGGTCTAGCTATGACTGAGGGAGTAGAATGAGGATTATGGTCTTAGGCTGTTGGCAACATAATGCTCAAGGGACAGGTTCGAACAACGGAGAGTGCTAGAGAAGTCAACTAAATGAAATGTTCTTTTACACTTTAACCTCCTCATGTCTTCTTGATATACCTTGATGAGTACTTTCCACTTTTAACCTTTCAGTGAATCACAAATGTACTCTTTACCGCATAGGAGGAGTACTGTGTGCAGAGAAAATGGCAAAGAGTCTACCTGATGTGCTCCCTTTCCCGGGAGCCAAAGGTAATCTTTGGCATGTCCCAGGACAGGCTAAACTCCAGGTTGTTGTTACCCTGAGCCACGACTGAACAGCCAACCGCCAGGGCTGCTGCCACTTTCTCCCCCTTTGGAGTGGGAGGACTAGAACCTAACAGGGTATAATGGACGAGGAAATAGAAAAACAAAGACATATTAAATATGATATGTTGCGTATAGCGTCAGCATACGCAAATGTGGACGAGTCATATTTTACTTCACATGTAAATGTTAGTTGTCATTGTTTTAGACCTTAAAAATATGGTGGAAAGTTTCATGCATGAGTCCTTAGAACCACTTTGAGTCTGACCTGTTGGAGAGTCAAGTCGTCCATCTGTGATGAGGTCACTCCATAAACTGCTGCATGTCCCTTTTGGACTGAATGCTGTCTGGTGACTGATCTCCCTATCTGGCTGCACATAGAAATGCACACACACACAGAGAAAGGTAATGTTTTATGTTAATCAATAGATTTCCCAAAGTAAAGTTACTAATTGAGTATGTCCTTTTTTAACTTAGTTGTTGTTTTTTGTTGTTTTTTACAAATTGCAACTCTAAAAGAGCTTTAATTTTTTTTTTTATTAGAAGATTTATGACAACAAACCTGTTCTCGTGCCGCCATACACAAAGTGTAGGGGTTCACTGTGGTGCAGTGGTGCAGTAAGACCCCGGACACAGCCTCCCCCTCCTTCTCCATGTGGAATGGTTCGTTCCAGTGACCTCCATTCTTGTCGTCCTTGTGGCCAGACCCGTTCACCAAAGTAAACATAATGGAAACATCCAGGGCGTAGTCATTCTTGTTTTCTATGTCCCAAACAAATACCGCCAGTGGGAGACTGGAGTCCTAAGAGAGGAAAAGGGGATGACAAACAGAAGGATGGAAAAACACAGGCATCAAAGGAAAAGGGAAGTGAGGAGACGGATAAAAACAAGTAAAAAAGCTGGGGGTGGGGGCGAAGTGTCGTATGCCGAAAGGTTTCAAGCAACATTGATACAAAATCAGGTTTGACACAGTCTTCCCCATCTCAATGGTAGTTTCCCTATGGACATACTTCATGTATAATGCCAGGGATGAGTTGCCGTTTAAACAGAACGAGGATCCAGTTACCTTGTAGTCGTGTGGGATGACAGGGGACACCTGTCTGCAGGTGAGGGTGACGTTCTGCCCCGGCAGGTGGTAAACCGTCCAGGCCCGAGGGTACAAAGCGTGGTAGTAGGCGTATTCCCCGCAGTAGCCCCAGTTCCAGCCCTGTAACGTAGGGGGCCGTTCCACTGATAACACTTGCTGGTAGACTGTCTGGCCTCCTCGGCGCAGGCATACCGTGAACTTGTGATAAAAAAACAAAAAGATGAGGAGAAATAACCGACAAAAATAAAGTAAATGCAGGGAGTAGTAGGTTGAAGCTACACATGTTATATGGGTGTCGATAATGGGAGTTGGGACATCGTTGGATGCCTTTGTGAACTCGTGGCACCAATATATAGTTGCCATCGGCGTCTGAATATAAAAGATATGATTTACCAACTACAATTCTTATCTGTGGAAGTTTTATAAAAACAAATTCAATATCAGTGGCTGAAGTCAGTCAACTCCAACCTACTTTAAAAGTGTGCCAAAAATCTCCTACGGTTTGGTGGCAATAGTCTCACCAAAGATCAAACCCAATCTTAAAGACACACCCAAAAACCACCAGCAACAAGCAGTATTGTCTTTACACACAGAACAAAAGTGCAAAGGTTAACGTCGAGCCGATGCAGCAGTGTTCTATGTTATTAAACCTTCCGGGCACAGGCAAGTAGATGACAACAACTAAAAATCTAGATTGTAGGGGTCAAAGACGTTTTTGTTTTCAAACAAGAGAGAATTTTACTGAGCGGGAGTTCAGTTCCAAATAATCTAATCTACATACCTGATTAGCTATAACAGTTTTGTAGTGGTACATTCCAGGGTTGAGTTGCCATCTGCAAAACTCTCCCCGCCAACCTCGTGTAATGGTACCTCCCCCAATACCGCCAAGAGGGGCACCTGCAAATGAGTATAAAACCAATTCAGAGTCATTCATTTTAATGGGGTTTCATACATTTGCAGTACAGCAAAGTACGGTATTTAAGTTGGGACAGTATGCATGTAGGAATGTTTATGTTGGAACAGTTCAGTGTCATTTGTACCCAGGGCCAAAACATACCATATATTTGTCTCAGGGGCAGAGCGCGGAACATGTCGATGAAAGGAGCTTTCTTTTCTATTTGAGTTTTCTTGTACCACCATTTTAGATATCTAAATACAAGGAGGACAAAACAATTAGAGTAAGTTACTCAAGAACTCACAGTTGATGTAATTGGCAACTTGTGGTATATGATTTTTGATGAAGCAGTTTAATGAACGAGTTACTTTAACCACTAGCATTGCACCAAATGCAACTCAATTCACTCTCTCTCTCTTCATGGTCTGTTAAACACAGTTAAAGCTGTTTGCGCACTTTGAATTCTATGACCCAAAGCTGGAACAGACATTGGAACATGAACAGAAAAAGAGCGAGGGATGAATTGTGGGACTAAGCAGAAAGGCATGAATTGTCTGTTCTCAATGGGTTTGAATGGTCTAATATAGCGCTATGTGTTTGTGTTTATTGCGTCAAGACTTATGGAGTGGAGGCAGTATGAATAATTGATTAAAGTGTGTGGGGCAAATTTTGTATTGACCCTGGTGCTAGCCGATTCACAAAGATAAGTCTTGCACTCAAAAAGCCGCGCCTAGTAAAAAAACGCTTGACATAAGTAGACCGAAGTAAAACAAGATATTTGTTTTTGAGAATAAGGAACCATAGGTAAAGACGGTTTTGTTTCCTCAGTTTAAGGAAGTGGCTGGGAACCCTTTTTTTTAATTTTTTTAACTGAATCGAAACTCGGGTTGTCGGAAAAAGGAGATGGGTAGGTAGGGTATCTGATTCCAGTCACTACCCTTAATTTCCAGCAGATTTTTGACCTACTTTCAGAGCACAGAGATTGTTACTATATTGAACTTGTCAATGATTGAGAGGTGTTGCCATGGTGACACTAGGCCTAAAAGTTAAACACTGTGTCAAAACTGCACCTTGAGCCAGGTGAACCTTTAATACTGTATGATCTATTTGTGCTCTTTCCATTTTTATGCTTTGTTTTTTGGGAGAAAGCTTTCATGCTTTGTAAAGATCCTGTGTCATCAGAAGGGTCAGGTATAATAAAGGCATTCATAGAAACAAAGTCACACATTCTATTATTAAACAGACCTGTTTTTTTTTTTACGTTTGCAGGTTGGAAATATATCTTACAACAGCTTTCTTTGCCAAGGTTATAGGAGCTTGTGAAGAAAAGGCACAGTGCTAGGATATTCATCAAAACAATGGGCATGGCACAAACAGACTATTGTGTTTTTCTGTCACATTAACGGGATTGGTTTGGGGAAGATCATTGAATGGGAAAATATAATTCTACGAGCTACTATGGAGCCTTGTTTTTACCGCAAACCCTCAAAGAAAAGACAGACGCCTGGATCACGCCTGTCATAAGTGGGGGAGTAACCGGAGACTGTAGGCTGATGCCCTGCTCCCATTCCCCAGGTATGTAAAATGACATGGCATTATCACAGCATGCTAATTAAAAAATAATGGCATGTACTCATCTATTTGCCTACACCTTCCATCAAGCCACTTTTGCTAAGAGTATATCTGCCTCACTTGTGGATATAATCCTTAAGATTATTGTTTTTTTCTGGGACAATAACTTGAGAAATTAACTTTTACGTTTCTCACCTGATTCCAAGGCCAATATGTTCTACTATGTTGGACAGGGACACATCTTTAGCTTGAAAAGGCTTCCTTTTCTCCTTGAACTCATGCGCGAGACAGATTCTCCAACCATCTTTTGGTACCTCATAGCCCAGTTCCTTGGACACATACCGGCTCATGAGGTCAGTTGTAGATGTGTCATCCAACTCCATGGTCATGGTCGTTACTAAGAAAGGGTTGGAACACGTGTCACAACAAAGAGTTGGTTAAACCGCTAATGTGACTTTCCTATGACTAAAAACGAATTGATAATTAAAAAACGGCATACGAAATGACTATCTATCAAAACCAGTGGAACAGGTAGCGCAGGTGAGAACCTGAAAACTTCATGTAACAATAACAATAGTCTAATATTAATTTAAATGAAATTAAAATGAAAGCAGAATATCCAGGAGACATATACAGAACACCTGGCAAATAAGTCAACTGATAATGGTATTTCACAGACGGCAAACCATGTTGTGTTGCTACTTACTTTAATACTGTACCTTGCCTAAATTGCCCCTTGGCAAAAAGTCGTAAACTCTTCTTTCCGTGCGCAGGTGGCTGTGTTGTCAAGTGTTAAGATGGTAATGCGTGGTCGCCCCCCACCCCTTCTTCTGGAGCCGCAAGCGATGCACGTCTATGAAACAACACTGTCCATTTATTTGCTAGGATGCACGGATAAAACGCTAACTCGTTACTCGTCTCCACCGCCACTGTTTCTGTTTTTTTTCTAGGGTAACATCATAATCGCATGGCTGTTGTATATTCTAGCAACATAAGCGTAGATCATTGATAGTCCATCCACTCAGACCAAAAATGTTCACCAAAACCTTGATCGCGCGTAACGTCTTAAGCTAGCTAGTTCGGTGGTCCTGTTTGTAAAATATGTTTGTTTGCCGGGTAACGTCAATTATTAATTTGCAACAACGCCCAACTATTTTATAAAAAAACGTTAAGACAAACGTACAATATATGCATTAGCAGACCTTACTTAACAAATCAATAGGTAGAAGTTGCATTTGCTGGCCTGGTGTTCGACATGTAAACTGAGTTCAGTGGGCTGTCAAAGGCCAGCACCGGGTCTGCGCCAGTGAAATTCATGTTATCTTCAGGCGCAACCATTGTGCGGTGGGAAACAGGACAGAGTTTAAAGTAAGTAATCCAAAATGTGAAGATATGGGATTTTTGTTGTCATGGTCTATTGTACCAGTTGTAATATAATTTTGCTGAAGTGGTAACATGAGATAATACGAAATTAATTTGCACATTCATAAAAAAAATCTGCAAGGTTAACCTTTTTTTGCTTTGCATATGAAGAGCCCAATGTGTGACGTCACGCTATGCCACGGAGCTTGCTTTATGGCCAACAATAAAGGTTTTCTGTGTTTTTGCAGTATTTTGTTTTTAACCTTTTAAATAAATTTAGTTACAATTTTAGGTTCTGATACAATATTTTAAAACGTTTTACATTGTTTAAAGTCTTTCTTAGTGAATGGATTAGAAAATGGGTATAAATCAGTTAAACGCAGGGTTACTTCATGGTGCTGAAGTACCGAATGTTTTGTTTGGTAGCCGTAGATAGCTAGCTAGCACACGTTTTAGACTGATCGCTATCAATCACTTTACATTAAGTTTAGCGGATTGGCAGATTTGTTCAAATAGTCAAACGATCAAGTCGAAGCAATTAAACCGTGTCAGCGAAAGGTATGTGGGTTGCCAAGATATTTACTTGCTAGCTCACCGGTGGTGGATCGTCCTAAATATTTGGGAAACTACTATGCACTATCTTGACAGAAAGGTTTTTGTGTGTATCTTTATCCAGCCAGGTTCCTTTACTAAGTAAAGTAAGTCTGTTGGCAGTGGTTATATAAAGTTTCCACACACTGAGTTATGCTAGTTAACTGTGCTCTTTATTTAAAACTCAGATGATTGAGGTGGTAGCCTCCATGGCACGGGGCCCTGTGTTCCTGGCCGGGGAGGTGGTGGAGTGCCTCATTACCTTCACAAATCCAATGTCCCACCTCTCCACTTCTGCCAGCAGGTCAGACTGTAATCTGTTTTATTTGTGTATGTAATATTGTAATCTGAACTACACATATATGGTATTCTTTATTTTCTTTACCCAATCATCGCATAGTCTCAATTTCCTTCTCTCCAAAAACATTTTTCCAACACCACACACTCTTCTATGTGCCACAGTGAGATGCTGGCGTGGGCCAGTGCACAGATCCACTGCCAGTTTCATGCCAGTGAGAGCAGAGTGGCCCTGCCAACCCAAGGCAACAAACAGGATGTCCAGGCTGAAAGTGACACTGTGCTCATCCCAAGTAGAGGTATGATATGGATACAAGAAATCAGCCAACTTTCTTTTACTAAAGGTTAAAAACACGGCGATGGGCTATAGTTAATTTATCTTGATATATATTTTTTTACTTCTTGAATGTTTTCTTCAAGAACAAATTAGTACAGTAACCTCCTTTATTTTTTCTTAATCTTATTCAGTGTACCAGCAACAACCCTTTAGCCTTTGCAGACTCACTGGTGAGCATATCTAAGTGCTCTCAGATCACTTGACTGGCAAGGTCCTCTTAAATAATTCCAATGGGACTGAACCAGCAGTGTATAGTATATAATCTTGTAATTGAGATAAGAGGCACTAGCTCTCCAGCTAACACTTACAGTCTATCTCCTAGCACCTGCTTGACCCGAGGTGCTTTACTAACCTGATTTTTTTTTAATATTCGAATGCTATCCATACATCTCAATATGTTATAGGAATATGTAGGAAATGTGTTTTTTTTTGTTTTTTTTTACCCCATTTGTTCATAATTATTTGTATTTTTTTATTCACTAGGAGAGCGAGGACAGTGCATGCTGGACACCCCACCCAAGATATTATTCTGTGACCTGCGCCTTGACCCTGGCGAGAGCAAAACATGTAAGTGATTGATACTTTTTTTTTGCACAGGAGCATATCATTTGTCACAGGTTTTAATGTAAAACCTCTTAAATATGTTGTAATGTAAAAGGTGCTTCCAAATTGCTAGTTTATCATTTGTTAATGTATATTTTTTGTTCTTAGACTCCTACAGTGAAGTTGTGCCCAATGATGGCCCTCCTAGTTTCCGTGGTCAATCTGTGAAGTATGTTTATAAGCTGACCATTGGCTGCCAGCGAGTAAACTCTCCCATCAAACTGTTAAGAGTTCCCTTCAGAGTGCTGGTCCTGCAAGGTGAGGTTTCAGCCTTACTTTAATATGACCTACACTCAATCAAACCTTCTAGCTGCTAGAAAAGCAACGTTCTGCAAGCCTCAACATGTTTTGAAACGTTTAGGTTTTTTCTACTGCTGTCTTATTTCAGATAATCTCCATACCCTCACTATAAAGTCGTCCTGAACCCCAACTGAGTGATGTCTCTCCCTGTATAGGAATGCCGGAGCCCCCATTCCCGCTGGACGAGGAGGTGGCCCCTTCCAACCCGTTTTTAGAGGAGGACGAAGGAGGCCGCAGGGGGGATGCCAGGCCTCTGGAAAGGGCGTTGGATATGCTCATGATCTCCACCTCTCGACGTTGTCCCCGTAAGTCCAGTTTGGGAGGTCATATAAAAAAGATTATGGAAGATATATCATGTATTAGATCATAGAATTAGTCTGTCTCGTGCCTTCCTCATTTAGTATTTACACACAGTATATATAACCTTAAACCAACAGTTGTAGCAGCAGTGGAGTGAGAACAGCTTTTGTCACATTGCTCATCCTGATTCCCTCTGTCTGAATGCGTTGTTATGTGAATAATTTAAGCTATTTTCAACAAAGATAAAGCAACTGTGTACTCTCTCTGCTAGTCTAATGTGTAATTGGTCGGAAAACCCCAGTCCATACCACAGTAATTGTTTACCTACATAATAAAACCAATTTAAGTTGGAACACTATTTCTCTCAGATCTGTTCAACATCACCAACATGCGAGGGAAGGTGGCCAAGTTCTGCATCTTTAAGATTGTCTACAGACTAGGGGAGGACATCATCGGCACATTCAACTTCTCAGACGGCGACATTCCCTGCCTACAGGTACATGCGCCTGTGTGTCCAGCTTTCCCATGGAGGCAGAGGGAGGGTCATGTGGGCTGGTTTTATATTTATCGTGTGATTTTACTATGATCCCTGCGTACCTCTACGTGAGTTAGAATATCTGTACTGATGGGTTTGTACCTCTGTGTTAATGTCACCGCAGTATTCTGTGAGCCTGCAGAGTGAGGAGGAAATCCAGCAAGGTTACCAGCGTCGGCCAGGCCAGCCGGTCAGTGTGACGGGCCATGGCCGTCACCTGGAGTCCTGCCTTCACACGGCCTCTTGCCACTTCTCCCTCCCCATCCCACTCAATGTCACCCCGGGTTTCAGCACAGACATAGGTAGCATCAGTCTTAATAGTAATAGTTGAATGCATTTGCATGTATAGTAGTTCCATATTGGGTGAATTAATGGGCATAGGAAATGTAACCATAGTAAATGTTGTGACCTCCGTGAGCCGCTATAATTTGTGCTATGTTAGTCTTTGTAAACTGAGTACCATATTATGTCAATGACTTAACACAAAATATGACACAATATAAAACACAGTAAAATTTTCCAGCTCAAGTTGTAAAGCTTGCAGCTCAGCAGCCAAATCTCTCTGTTCCCAGTTGCCCTGAGGTGGCGCCTGCACTTTGAGTTTGTCACTGCGCGAGAGCCAGCGGAGCCGCCCGTTGTTCGACAGAACCAATCGGAGGTCACCGTGTGGTCGGGGGCGGAGCACGTCGACGTGGACACCTTCAGTTGGGACCTCCCCATCAAAGTGCTCCCCACCAACCCTGCCCTGGCTTCCTTCGTATCCCAGTTCACAGGAACCAACAGAATCCAGATTTAAATTGACGAGAGTATGCGCTCCTATATATTTTTTAAAAGAAATGAGCCGCAGTGGAGGGAAAGAATATTGGTGTTAACTAATGAGTAGAGTCAGAATAAGGTTATGGACTCAAAAGTATGCAAGTGATCTTTGCCTTTTATTTCAGTATTTTAACATTGACGCACGGCATCCAGTGTAACTTTTATGGCTGTTTGAGAGGGACCACATCATGTCAGGAGTTATGGTCTTGATGGTATTTTTTAAATGTATCTATTTATTTAATTTTTGACTACTGTATTACAAAGTCCACTTTCTGGTTTGCTTGTAGGAATATTAAACATGATAATAATAATTATTTTCCTTATACACAAGATTTTCTTCCATGTGTGGATAAAAGCTGTACAAACCAGATGCATCATGAAATAAAGGTGGATTTTCAAATGAATTTTATTTGTTAAATGAGTTGCAATACAAGGCAAATACAATAAGAACGTGTTATATATTACTATAAGTGTGTACATTCACAATAGTGCATATGCTGCTCGTTTAAAGTAATTTAATTTAAAATGATATAATCATAGCAGACAAAGAAACCACCAATCAAAATGCTAATTTTCCTATTGAAACACCAGAAGTTCTACTCAAATGTTTTCATGCTTTGTTTGATAACATGAACATATATTGTTGTGTAGGTTACACAACAGCTTGATTCTGTGTCCAAATTTGTAATGCATCAAAATACAATATCCTCTATACACATTAAATGATCTCAATACGTTTCAAGAACAGAGTCACAACTGTATCCCATCTATCGTCATTCCAAGTAATGATTATATTAGGCTATTTATGTTTTATGCGGCATGTTAAAGTGTTTACTAGTTTCCAATAGAACAGAGTAACCACGAGCATGGTTACATAGGTAGGCCAGATCTTGGTTTAATTGCTGTTTATAAAAATCTTATGTTAAAACTCCGTGATTGAACATTGCCAAACACTTAATTACTGTCTAACTTTCCAAAAGTTGCACAGACACTGAAATGTTTTTCTTTACCATTTGATCAAGGTCTCTCTGCTTGGAAAAGGACTAGCCCTCTAGGTAATGCTGCTGCTGCCGCCGCTGATAGCCGAAGGCCCCGTGTCTCGGGTTCAGGTTGTGCGCTCCATGGCTGGGGTCAAGGTTGTAGTTCTCCACCGGGAAGCAAGGTAGCCGAGGGTCGGCACTCTGAACCAGCGAGACCTTACAGGTCACTTGCTCCACACGAACTTCACACCACGGGGGGAAGTCCACCGGCTGGTGCACCCTTGCATTGTAAAAATACACAGGAGATCAACAGATGGTTGGATTGGATCTTGTCTAAAAGCCCAGATAGTTTTGGTAATGCATAAAAAGGAGTTGTTAAGTTAACGGATACATGAACTGCTACAGGTGTCCATTTATGTATCCATCCATCCATCCATTGTCAGAACCGCTTATCCTATGCAGGGTCGCGGGGGGGCTGGAGCCTATCCCAGCTGACTTAGGGCGAGAGGCAGGGTACACCCTGGACAGATCGCCAATC
>JAVQJS010024282.1:0-10448 GCA_036024795.1 Galaxias rostratus | reverse complement strand
CCATAGTGTTCCAACTAAGTCACGCCGGCTCTACGGCTCTAACCTCTCTGGAGCGAACACTTATCTAAAGATGGTGGTGCTTCGTTTGTCAAATTAAAAGTTCTCACCCCAAACATTTACAAAATGAATGACCCTCTGAGGATTCTAATGGTAAATGGAGGATTCAAAAGACAACAAATCAGTTCATTTCTCCAAATTACAACTGTGAAGTGCAACGGTCCTCAGAGCCGTGGGAACGGAAGATACTCCTGAAGTGAAACGGGGCGACGTTTAATTACTCACAAAATCAAGTCACAGCTTTATGAACCAAATAGGTACAGAAATTTCAGAAAGCAACGCGGGTGAAAAGGCGAGATGCAACGTATTGGCAAGTCCCATACCCGTGGTTTGGAGCTCCTCCTGGTACGAGGGGGATTCATCAATAAAGCAATTGTTTAAACTCCCAGCAGGTACCAGCACAGGCTGTAAAATTTATGAGCAGCAGTACAAACAGACAGTGGATGGAGGGAAAAGGGGCCCGGAGGCAGCCGGAAGAGAGTCCTTAGCAATAACAACACAATCAATCACGTCTCTCACATGTCACCCCCCCCCCCCACACACACACACACATACACACACATACACACACACACACTCGCCCCCCCCCATTTGTGGATTTCCAATGCATTGCCACATTCACATGCTTGCGCCCACCCCCCATCATCATATCTCAGCGTTATGGGGTGGAGTTTCCTGGTTCTTGGTTTCGTATCACATCCATGCTCTGTTTTGGTCTACCGAGCACTTCAAAGCCCCCCCCCCCCCCCACCTCACCCCATACACACACAAACACACACCCACACACGCACACACACGCACACCCCCAATCTAATCCCTGCGCTGCCTTGCTGGAACGGCTTTGAGTGGTGTGATAACGGGGCCCGACTCATGGTGTTGCATTTGAATTGATGTGGGTGTGCGGTGGGTGGTCGGTTGTTAAAAAGCTAGCAGGATAATGATCATGGGCACGCTTCTCTTTGAAGCATTAGGACGACGCTTTCACTCGAACGTGTAAAAAAAGAAAAAAAAGAAAAAAAAAGAAATTGTGACAATGGGTTCTATTTTAATCACATATTTTGTCGCAGGCGCTGAATGGCGGTCAAATTGGAAACTTGTTAGGGAGTATCATTAACGCTACAATCCACTTGCTTCACGAGCTTTAAGTTGGACAAGCCATCGACTTTATCATTCTTTGGCTTCTTCTTCTTCTTCTTCTGTGGTGTTTAAGAAGAGTTGGCACCCCGTGACTTGTGTCACCGCCTCCCGCTGGGTCCAGGGAGTAAGGTCACTCGGCCGACGGCAGGCGGGAAAGGAAGTGACGCGTGGCGGGCGCGTGACGTCGAACTCGGAGGCGGACCGCTACGTCCGGAGGCTGACCCCTTACGGAAACGACCCGTAGGGCCGACAGGGGGGCCATTTTGTTTTCGGTCAGCGCTATGGACCCGTCTCGTGGCGTCTCGCTCGGACACTCGCACGGTCCCTGCCTGGACGCGGCGACGGAGCTCTGGGGGTTGCATCCCCTCTCCGCGGCCGCTCCTCCGAAAGCCGCGCCGGGAGCAGCTTTGCCTCTGGCATGCCCGGGGGCGCCAGCGAGGAGGCTGCTCGTTATTCTCCCCACACTGCGAACGGTGGAGACCGGACAGGCGCGGACAGCAATCTCAAGCTGCAGGAGCCGAGGGCCGGAGAGCCTCCTTATCTACGCACATGAATTTACAGTGAGAGTGGGAATGGAGACGGCTATGCATTTCTAAAAGGGATGCAGCGAAGAAGAAAAAAAAAAAAGGTGTTTGACACTTGGTCACACTGCTATGATGCTGTCTCGTAGGGGAAAGAGATACAGGAAGGGTTTCTGGGCATGTCCTGTTGTGGCCGGACAAACTGTCTTGAGTTTCACATTTGCTTGGAGGTGTCCGTTTAGGCATGAAAAAGGGTGTTGGCTGGGTTGGCAGTTTGCTCTGCTCTTATGGTTTTCACTGGCCTTTTTGGTGCAGAGATGCCCTACTGGTCCAGGCTGTTCAAGTGCCGTATCAACTCAATACTGATTCATTAGTGCTGGCAATTCTCTGCTGCTGGCAACGAGCAACTCCATAGTGCTCAGCCTGTAGATTATAACCCTGATAAACTACTATTTCCCTTGAAACGTACTGCTTAAAATGTGTGGCATTTGACATATGGCTTTATCAGACTCGATAAAAATGTATTACAGCTTTGCTTCCTGGAGTGTCTTATTGAGTGGGCAAAAAAAAAATCAAGTTAAAATAGAGAATGAACAAATTATCCTGCTACAGTCATGGTGTTTTAAGTCTGGTCTAAACTAAAGTTTTAAAATTTTTACTTTGACATCTGGCGTTTTGCGAAACGTCAGCGAAACACAAACGCTGCGAGAAATTAGAGAAACAAAAGCAATTTGCACTGAAGCTTTTTGGCACCGTTCTCCTTTTAAAAGCAAAGAGTGGGACCGCAACGCAAAGCACTCAAAAATGAATAACCTGTGGGAAACAACATCGCTTTATTCTCCCTAGAAGAACTCTACGTATTTTTATCTGGATATCCATAAATAGTGCAATAAATGAATAATGAAGCATTAGATTGTCAATGCATGCAAAGCGCAGGGACATCGTTTCGGTACGTAATTTCACTTATTCATACCCTTAGAATGAGTTGATTTTTAAAATGTATTTGAGCGTGTGTCCCATAACATCTACGGTGTATGTATCTATGCACATGTGTACCATACCAATGTGTTCTTTCGACTTTTATGAAAGTCCACCACACAATTCAGTCGGTTCTTTGCCCAGGATAATATGGGCGATGGAATAAATAACGAGGGATGGGAATTGAACCCCTTTGCAATTAGTCATTTCATTTCCTGATCTAATTGAAAGGTAGTTTCTGTGTTGCACAATGGCTCCTTGGTGTCTTTCCCAAAAGGTCAAGTGTGTATCTCTCTCTTTTGCTTTCTCGGGATTTTCCCAGACACACAAACAAACACCCCCACCTACACACACACACACTTGGACACACGCACACACACACACACACACACACACACACACACACACACACACACACACACACACACACACACACACACACACACACTCCACAGGCAATGTTTTCTCTTGGAGATTAGCATGACGTGGTATGAACTTATCCTTGGTCTGCCGTCTACTTTCTGTTCTTTTGGCGAGCATCTTTGAACGCCTCACGCCGCCGCGCCTCGGATGTTGAAAACACAAAGACCGTCCCTGAATTAGAGACATACAAAATTCACAAAGAACGCAGTCAACGGAGTCAACGGAGAACAAAGCCACCAGAAACGCTCCTATTTGGCATTCTGAACGAACCCGGTCGGCTTCTCACAGCCAACGGGAACAGACTCACCGAAGGCGAAGGGTTTTTCATCACCAAAAGAAAAAAGATTAGAAGTAAGTGTGTCAATTGGAAATTGCCTTTGTAACACGCCTACCGGGCCGTGGAAGCAAACATTTCATGTGCTGGAGATTCTTGTCAGACACTTTACCTTTGTGAGACAGGTTCTTATCGAAAGGAAATTTCCGCAATCTCCTCGGAATATGAGCGGTTGTTTTTTGCCTGGGTTGATAACATCGCTGGATATAGAATATCGTGTACATAGCTTGGTTGTTTTTTTTGTTTTTTTTCAAATGGCTGCTTTGATGTTAACATTAATGTTCCTAGGCCAGGGCATCGCACCATTTGCAACATGGTGGATTACAGAACACCCAACCACAACCATGATGTAGGCTATAGTCAAAAAAAAAGAAGGCGCTTTGGGCCTGCGCACGGAGCCGGTGTGACCGTCAAACCTACGCACCTGTGAAACCGGCTTTTGTCCGTGTCTGTGTGGGCCACCGTGTGTCGCGTCCGCGCGAGTATGTGCCTTTGTTTGGCGGCCAATGTCAAATGTCCCCCGCCGTATTCAGGGGAACGGAAGGAGGCCAGGCTGTGGTCATGGGGAGCAGTTCACATAATTACTCACGTGACGTTGCACATAGTTGACTGGCTGTTTGGGCATGGAGTGTTTTAGGCTCCCTGACTCCAAATGTGTGGGCCACGCTTACGCTGGAAGAACAAGGAGATTAACCCACACATTACATTCAACGCTTGTCAAAGGCAGACAAGTTGGTCCGAATAAACTCACTGCTGAGTTTAAACGGCTGATTGGTTGCTGGTTGGGCCCCAACTGACGGCATCAGCCACAAAGTCTCAAGGTGAACGCCTGGCTCTGCGTTAAACTCGCACCTGCCGCACAAAAAAAAGAACGAAAGAAAACCGTGAAACCGCAAAGCGCGTCGTGTTTTTTTTGTTCTTCAGCCCCTCACGAGCGTGACGCGCCATCACAGCATTCACGCTCCGTTCCGTTATCCCGGGTCGCCAAACGTTTTTCTCCCGGGGTAATAGAGGCCCGATGGAGCGCCCTCCGAATCGAAGGATGAGGTCCGCAGGAGACAGACTCGGCCGGGATTTGAGCTTATCGTCACTATTCAGGTGAGGCCTCAAATGAGCCGCGATTAGACCGAGGAGACGAGCGTGGTGCTGTGGGAGGAGGCCCCCGCTCGCTCACTCACGGAGATGAAGAGCGAACCACTACAAAAGAAGAAAACAGAAGAGGGGAGGAAGAAAGCCGAAGCGACTTGGTGTTGCAGTCCATATGGTCATTACGGCCTTGTGTATGTTTTTTTTTTTTTGTAGTCTCCGACAGATGGGAAGTGTTTTGAGAAAACCCCTCGCCTCGTTTGATCCTCCCGAGGCACACCTCACCGTTGGCGAACTCGCCGTCTCATTAAAACCCATCTCGTTACGCATAAACGCCGTCGTAACGTCTTTGTAGTGCAACATATGAAAAGGGTGAGCTAGTCATTACTGGAAATCAATCGCAACAGCCACAAGATTAGCAGCAGTGCGCTTCAACATATCGCTAATAGAAACGTATTTGACGCCAGGTATAGGAGCCCAACTAGTAATTACCAGGCTCAGTGATTTGTGACATTAGTCTTTAATTAATTGAGAGAATGTTGACCCAATGCGTTTTTTTAAAGCAATGTCAGATCTGTATTCTTTTTTTTTTAAAGAGTAGACTTCACCATAAATAAAACGCATTCACTTCCCGTGATCCGTGGCACCTTTCATCAAGGCCGTTTGCTTTTCACTCCCTCCACAGCGCGTTTGGCAAACACTGTTTGTTGACAAAATGGCGTGTATTGAAGAAAGGAAGCGGGGCATGTCCACACGAAGGCAAGGGGAAATTATTTCTTTCCCTCCCAAATCCCCTAAACCAGCCAATAGAACTTCCGACCTAATATTTGAGCGTGCGCCCGTGTCCCAAAGCAGCCAATATTCTATGTGTGATTGATCATCCTTCTATTCTTCCTCACATGCTTTCATGCTGTCATGCACCATTTTTCATAAACTCCCTGCTGTTCAAAGGGTTTCATTTTTTTTCTCTCACAATCTCTTTGGAAGGATGCTCATCAATCAGACAGGAAAATGCAGCCCAATGCCGCTCCTCTATACAACGTGTCCCTGGTGGATGTCTGGTCTGACAGCAGTTCTATCCCCGTCACATGGGTGGGGTCAGCGAGGGACACGCGTTGACGGCGGGCTCTCGGCAAAGCCAATGGCACGGCGCTGTACAAATCCGACCGTGCCGCACCTGAGCGAGCGTTGCGTGAGTCAGCGAATTTCGAAAAAAGTCAAGCTTTCTTAATGACGAGAGGTATCATTTGAACATGAATACACGCACACACACAGACTCACCCTAAAGGCAGGAATCAATCAAATCAAAAACATGTGGCAGTACAGAGAGGCATTAAAAAAAATGGAAAATAAATAAATACAAAAGGCTTTGTTTGGGTCGGCTCCCCTATCATGGTGAAACACATCAGGTTTGCGAGGGTCTGATTGATTTCATCTGATTGAGTTATCTCAAACAATACAGCAAAACAGCTTTGCATTCATGTCATTTGGTTGAGGTTTAATTTGGGATGTGGCGATGTCCCAACAATGACAACCTCGGCCTTTGGTTCAAACAAACGTGAAGTATACATAATGCAGTGGTTACTGGGTCTCTACAGCTGTTAAACATCAACCTGTACAGGGAGATTGTCACCAAATTAATATAAAAACTGCCTTCCAATATGAATGAGGGCCAGGTGTGCCTCATTAAATGTGGGCCTGCTGTCAGGAGAGCCAACCACCGACTCTCCCTCTCTGTCGCTCTCTCTCTCTCTCTCTCTTTCTCTCCCACACATACACCCAAGCACAAACACTCCCATGCTGTCAGGAGAACCAACCATCGAAACACTCTCTCTCTCTCTCTCTCTCTCTCTTTTTCTCTCTCTCTCTTTCTCTCCCACACACACACCCAAACACAAACACTCCCATGCCATTTCACAAATGACCAGCCTGTCAAGTATCGCGCACAATGTGTATGTGCTGCCCTTGAACTGCCAGTGAAAGAAACCAGCACAGAGGGAACTTTCCAGCATTCATTGCATAGCTTTACTGATTGAACTTAGATGTCTGTCACCAACATCAATTATGTAGTACTTGGCTGTTGTTTTAGATGTGTCATACAATGTTTGGCAAATATCCAGTCCCTTGGCAGACACCATTGTCTATACTCAGATAACCAATAATTACAGTCATTAGGCTCAAAACCCTCCAAAACTTCTCTGCAATCAATCAATCAATCTGGCGCCAAGGTTTCGCTCTTGTCAATGTCTAACGTTCGTCGTTTTTGGTTCACGCATGGGTCGCTAAGGGCGTCAAGACACATTGTCCATAGTCTCCGCGTCTGTTTGGGCGACCGACCTTTGGTAATTGGCCCGTCGGGATCTGAGTTATACGAGGACGATTCGAAGCCATGGGTGACCGACTCCGCCAGGGCGGCCAACGGAGCCGAGGAGGCCCGTGCTCCAGATCCTTCGGTGGGGCTGTCCCCGAGGAGGCACTTCACAGGGCTGGCGGAGGCCCAAGGAGCCTTACCCCACCCAGACCGAGCCTCACCCCAGCCCGTCCTCCCCTCAACCTGGGCCCGGCCCAAGGTGGCAGCCTCCCCCCCTCTCCGCCCTGGCGCCGCGCCCGCCACGCTGCTGAGAACGGCAGCTGAAAATAGCCGGCCTATTCATCACACCCGGACGCCAGCGGGGCGTGCTGCCTAGGCACTCCTCTCAACTTTGGTAACCGTCCGAGATTGACCTGAGGACCCCCCCCCCCAAATAGAGTGCCCCTGCACCTGATCACACTGGTGGTCCCTGCGAAATGGGAATGTGTCTTATCCCTCATCGCGGCACAGGCTGGTGTTGCAGACTTTAGCAACACACACACACACACACAAAAAACGTTCCCAAATAAACAGGGCAATGTTCTATTTTCTATATTTGAATCGTGCCAACATGGGCCGACTTATTGATCTCGTCCAATGACGGCCAGCTTTGAATCTGCCTGAGGCCTACTCGTTTGGTTTCTATAGAACACAGAATTGTTCTTGTCAAAGACGCAATTACTATATGAAGTCTATATTAGTACTCATAAATATGTATGCTAGGTTTAAGTACATATCTCATATGACAAATCAAATAATTAATCTCAGAGTTTTAATCAATTCATAACACTAGATCTGCTATAGTTTTTTTTGTAAAGTGTGTCAATTTTGTTCTCTTGAATCTATTCCCTTGTTGAGAATTTAAGCGGTTATTTATCATTCCCAGCCTGAGACAGCGGAGCAGGTAGAAGATGCCTTGTCTGTAAACATAAATGCCACAAACGAACACACTTACTAACACTTGCTGATAAAAATGAATATTAACACGTTTTATACACATCGCATTCCACAGGACCTGCGTATGATACCACAGAATATGTCTTAATGAAGACTACGAAATTCATGCACATCATTCTTTAAAATGAAATGAATGAATGCCAAAGGTTGTCATTAAAGCACATCATCGCAAAGTAATGTATGAATTTGTCAGGCATACCAGTCACCTGAGAGCATTTATTTCAACCTTTCAAAAACTACATTCGGTCCTTTTGTTTATCAAATTGAACCTTCTCCAAGTCTCAGTGTTCATTTCACTAATGTATTGATTGCCTTTGCGTTTGCTGAATGCAGAGATGGAACGCAATTGCACACAGCTGGTGAAAAATCTTCGCTCTGTCTTTTGCATTAAAGTCTGGAAACTATACAGCCAGTCTGCCAACCCAATGACTCCTGCCGGCTTAACCATCTGCACCTGCATACAGAGAGGTCATTGTGATACGAAGGTCACAGACGATGAAAGAGGAGAAATTATGACTAATGTCTGCCGCTTTTCAAAAAGTTCTTCTCAAACTTTCTTCAAAACCTACACCGTGTGCACTTTTCCGAACAGTAATGGCGTTATATCTGTGTGGCCATCTTCAATATAGTTCGAAATAAATTGCCTTGATATCGTGATACCTCACTCACTCTCACACTATATGAGGCCCATTGCGAGTAATGAAAGATAATGTTAGGTTCATGCTTCACTTTGCATGGTCGGCCTTTGAGTTTTATCATTATGCCTGGGGAAAACAGTGCCACAAATACTTGCGAAATTTCTGACCAGTAATTAGTACGTGTGCTCTCTCATGGATCAAGGGATTTCGACACATAGCTCCTCTCCCACAACCCCTTCTTTTGAAAGACAAGGTAGCAGCCGGCAGAATGTCGGTTTAATTGGCGTATTTTCTTTTGCCCACATTGCTCACTGTTGACTGGCTGCTAATAGGTTGCGGGAGAAGCTCAGGGACAAGGATCTCGACACGTTGATAAGCGAATGTGACAAAGATCCGTTTCTGTGCGAGCAACGTCCTTCGCTTCGACAGGCCCCGGGTTCTCATTAGGTGTCAAGCGGAGGCTGTGCTTTTGATCAACTTTGGCGTTTGTTCAAAACTACTTGTGAACGACTTTCATTGTTTCATTATTAAACCTGTTCACCCGGATTGGTTTTAACCGAAATACATTAACCATTGCGGCCTGGGTCCTGCCTCGCAATTCAAGGACATCGAGAGGAGGGCGGAGAATAGCGAACATATCGTTCCATTTCTTTCCATTTCCATTTGAACCTAACGGTTGTCTCCCATTTTTATTCCATTTAATGTTATTACTTGAAAGCTGCATAAGCCCTAATATAATGCAACGTTTATTCCTTTGGTCTGTCTTTATTTCCCCAGTCTGCTGCAGTGCAGTGCAGTCCTGAAGGTGCTTCTTTTTTTTCTTTTTTTTCTCTCTCTCCCCACCATCCCCACCTTGACTTTGACAACCATCGCTGGAAAGGCTTCAAACATCAAGGAGCACTGCTGAATCTCTGAGAAGCCCTCTTGTCTATTCTCTTTGTGTTGGCCGGGGCTGATGAAACACGGCTAGGAGGTGGTGGAGGTGCTACTCTGGCTGGCGCTGGAAGCTGTTGGGACAGGAGGACGATGTGGTTCAAAAGATGCCGGAATCACGAATCAAACTGGGAACCCAGTGCTCCTCCAAAATCCAGCTCTTCGGTCAGTTCTCAAATCCCCGTTGTCATGCCCACCTATACCATACAGATGTATCCTAGCAATGCCGTGTTTCTAATTACCCTTTTATCACGGAATAATATTAAGAAATGTTGATGGCATCAAGAATACCATTATGTCCTATTTAAGTCACTGTATGAGCAACTTTTTATAGTGTTAAAATATCAATGTATTTCTTGGGATATGACACTGTAATATTTCTAGGGGAATCGAACAATTGTGGGTCAGATCAGTCCTCTTGATTTGATGATGATTATCTCAATATTTAACACTTACTTCGTCTGCCACCAGACACCGTTCCTGCAAAATGGTGAGGAATTGCATTCAAGCTGACGAAAGCCTGTTACTAAATCAGGAAGAAATGCCCGTACTTGGGAGTATAGGCGTTGATTGTGCTAGTGATCATGAGCGTTCTGCATGTCTTCACTGGAACGGTTACGGGGGACATAATCGTACAAAGCACATGGCAGGGGTCGCCCAAATCGTCTCCCACAGGTAGACCGTCTCTGGTAACTTTAATCTCGCCATCAAACGATGGGACACGAGGGCCATTGAAGTCTCTCTCTCTCTGATCTTTTTTCAAAGGACCTCCTCGGCGGGTACATACAGTAGGGCACGCCGACGACGCGCGAGTTCAAGGCCCACTCGAGTGTGTCACCGTAATGAGTCTGACCTCGCGTCGCCCGGCCAATGTCATGCGCTCACCCGCCCCCCGACTCGATCGTCACACGCCCTTGACGCGGCGAATGTCGACAACACAACCGTGCGTTTCCCAGAGAAATTGTGTGTTCAATGCGTGATCCAAACAGATGCAGCAACCCCCCCCCCCCGACACACACACACACACAACCCCA
>JAVQJS010024234.1:0-13043 GCA_036024795.1 Galaxias rostratus | reverse complement strand
CGATCATTATAACTGAGCTTAGATACACTTAACAACAAACAGAGCCCCCCAGCTGGGCCTTGGACTGGCGGCCAAAACACAGCCACTCTAGCAGAGAGCTAATTATGTTGTCAACTGGTGTGTTTGACCACAAGCATCAGCACGCACAGTTAAAAGAACGAAGAGAACAGCCCGCCACTTTGCCCCTCCTCTTCCCCCTCGCTGTCAGTTTGGTTTCCCCCCCGTTGAGCTCAATGTAGCGCGGTGGACGTGGGAAGAGAACCCCAGAGGCTGTGGGCAGCTCAACCCAGGCTGGGTCCAGGTGGAGCCCCACAGGGCGTGGGCCTGAACGTGGCATGGAGGACTACCCTGTAGCCTTCACCCACCAACCCAACCAAGCCAACCTAATCCACAGACCATGGTACCCAGACAGGCTGGCTGTGGCCAGCTAGATGAGAGGACCCCTGTGGCCCCTGGTGTGACCCCCCATTGGGCCCCATCCAAGGCTCCTCTATCTAAAGCAACCTGGGAAAAGAACGGAGACCCCCCAGACAGCCATAAACTGTGACGACACTGTGTCTTACGTAGAGTTTACCGTGTACAGGGTCCACCAGGGTCATGACGCCTACGTTAGCTATATTAAACTGTATCGACTCCCCTGGTGCTGCTCAGCAGCAGCAGATAGGATGCAGAAGCCTCTACTACTTTGACAGTCTAGCTACCCTCCGTGCCGATGATGATGTAATGGGTCCTGTGTCCTGGGCAGGAATAACACCAGTCACCGGTGAAATCCCCCGGAGCCCAGGCCGCATGGAAAACACTCTGCCTGTTGCCATGGAGATCTCTTACTGTGTCTCAACACACCGTCCACACTTGAATTCACGTGAAGTTTCGTTTTTAGAGGGAACACCCAACACTGTTTCTGATCCAAACAGAAGCGACACTGTTTCTGACATCCTGGAAAAAAGTTAGACACTGAGACCCGCACGACAACTGAAACATCCAAAAAGAATAACAGACCCTGACAGCAAGGATGAGCGACTGTGTTAAGGCTCTAGGGCAGGGCCAAGATATGCTGAACCCCTTAAAGAAAACACTGTTTCATGGATTAGGTCACTTCTTAAGCAATTCCCTGCAGTGGTTTGGGGCCCCTGCTCCAAAGGCAACATATATACATGGCACATCCACATGCATGTACCAGTGTTTACAGTCCAGAACAGGGTTAACAAGCATGACGTCATTGGAGCGAGACGCAGGCTGTGGATTTACGAGAAGAAACAGAGCAACAACACCCCCTCCCTAGACTGTATCTGTAGAACTACAACATAATCTGGCGCTCCCTGCTCTGTACTAGGAGAGCTACAACACCACCACCATCACCTGGTCTGTGCAAGGAGAGCTACAACACCACCACCATCACCTGGTCTGTACCAGGAGAACTACAACATAATCTTGCGCTCCCTGCTTTGTATTAGGAGAGCTACAACACCACCACCATCACCTGGACTGTGACAGGAGAACTACAGCAACACCACCATCACCTGGTCTATGCCAGGAGAACTACAACAACACCACCATCACCTGGTCTGTACCAGTAGAACTACAACATAATCTTGCGCTCCCTGCTCTGTATTAGGAGAGCTACAACACCACCACCATCACCTGGTCTGTGCAAGGAGAGCTACAACACCACCACCATCACCTGGTCTGTACCAGGAGAACTACAACAACACCACCATCCCCTGGTCTGTACCAGTAGAACTACAACAACACCACCATCACCTGGTCTATGCCAGGAGAACTACAACAACACCACCATCACCTGGTCTGTACCAGGAGGACCATAACAACAACGACATCACCTGGTCTGTACCAGGAGGACCATAACAACAACGACATCACCTGGTCTGTACCAGGAGAACTACACCATCACCAGCACCTGGTCTGTGCCAGGAGAACTACAACACCACCTGGTCTGTGCCAGGAGAACTACACCACCACCATCACCCGGTCTGTACCAGGAGAACAACAATGTCAGGGCTCATCTCATCCCACACGCACGCTCGCACGCACGCTCGCACGCACGCACGCACGCACGCACGCACACACACACACACACACACACAGCAGTATTATCATATCATCCTTCTTCAATCATGCCTGGTGCATGATTGCAGTCAGGTGCAAATTGGCTGCCTTGGTACCACTCAGGCTGAGTGTTGTGTTTGATAGCTGTCAGTTCCTTTGTTGCTCGTGTGTAAATAATTGGTGAGCAATTTTAGTATGTTTTGAGAAAAGCGCTAAAAACTAAATAAAACGAATGATTATGATGCCATCCACTGGGAGTGACTACAGACAGAGTAGGCCCTACCCTGCGAGGGGGCCGTGGAGGTACTGGTCGGGGCAGGTGGATCCCCCTGTGGCTCTTCGTCAGTGCTTCCATTGTAGGCATCTTCCTCTTCCTCCTGGTTTGAGCCTTGACAGTCAGGCTTTGCATCCTTCCTCTGTGAACTAGGTTGGATATTGAACAGACATAACAACCAATTGGGCTACCTCCCAAGTAAAACCAAAGAAGTGGCTGTCCGGTTAAGTGTTACAATCTAAATTAGAGTGCTAATTGATCAAATCTTACATTTTAAGTCATGTACTTCATGATAAATAATCACATCAGTGATATTGGAAAATGTAAGGGATATTAAAGACCAGGAAGCATGGGTGTGTGCGTGTTGACATGTCTGTAAGAGATGGGGAATGTGTGTGCGTGTGAGCGCATAGCTACCTATCCTCCAGACGAGTGATTGTCTCCTGTAGACTACGGATCTTGGATTTCTTCTCGTTGAGAACGAGTACAAAGCGAGAATAGAGCTCTGTCTCCAGAGTCTCCTTACCCACCGTGTATTTCTTCATCCTAGACAGCCGTGCAAGTGAGCACGCACGCACGCACGCACGCACGCACGCACGCATGCATGCACACACACACACAATTACAACCTACTTTCATGATTGAAAACTGCAACAAGTTTGACATTTTAGTTTTAGGTGTACCTCCACGCCCACATCCCAGTGCCCCGTTCTCCTCTAACTCAGACCGTGTGACCAGGACGTTCTCCTACCGGGGACAGAGACAGGGCTGGAGAGGGGGAACATGATTCAGTCTATGCTGGGGAGGCTGAGGGCACACAGACACAACCTCTTAAAGGTAGTAGGAGCTGCCCCCGTGATGTGGGAGAGCGAGAGCGTGTTTGATCTTAGCCTCCTTGTGGGGCGTGCCCTCTAGCCTGTGCGTCAGCGAGGCCCCGTGCTGGCATTCTGGGCGAGTTCCAGGCTCCCCCTTTCCTTATTACGCACACTCACTCACACACACACACACACACACACACGCTGACTACTGCAACAGTCATCTCTGCGTGACGTGCAGCAGCGGGCTGGCAGACCCTCCCTACAAAGAGTTATGGGGATTCGCTAACGGTTTGGAGACGCAGAGAGGGTAACCCAGCTTTGGTAAGGGAATCGGAGAGTTCACAGTATGCTCAATGTTAAAAAAGGGGGATCTTTATGCCATGTGTGTGTGTGGGTTTCCTGCGTGTTCATGCATCTGTGTGTGAGTACACGTGTTTGCCTTCTTACTCTGCGGTGATGTGCTGCTGCTCTTGTCTGAGTCTATGGTTCTCCTGCTCCAGTTTGTGGTTCTGGCGCTCCACTGTGCCAGCCTGTTGTAGACTGTGGCTCAGGAACTCTCTGATGGCTCCTAGCGGGTCTGGAACCGCGTTCAGCTCCACACCACCCAGCCTAAACTGAGAGAGGGACATGTGTGGAGTCTCTGTTAGCTTATCATGTCCTCTGGAGCTCTGAGATGTGTGGGGCCCTCTGCGGTCCCCCAGGAGCCTCTGTTGTCTCTCACACATGGACAGCTGTCTCCTCCTCTAGCCCTACAGAAGACCTCCGGGGCCTGAACGTGCAGGCTGTGTTTGGGTGTCTCGGTGCTGACAGTCGACAGGCTGCTGATGGTTGTGAATGTGGACCCATGGTGCACACAGCATTAGTCCTTTCCTTTCTCGTCCCTTCTGCCGTCTCACTCATGCTGTCCATCACAGTTGTATTAAGCAATAACACCGATACTGAGCCAGCCAGACACATTATTCCATTCCCTCTAACACAAACAATACAAAACAGAATATGAAACTAAAGTAAATTAAACATACGGAAACTCTTCGCCTCGTTCGAGGTCATTGGAGAGTATGGCAGTAAAATAAGGCTGGAGCCCTGCTATCATTGACTGATATATGTTTGCGTTGGACCAGGTTGGCTAGTGAATGTTGGATGGGAAGTGTTCACAGGCAGTTTCCCTGAGTCGTCATGGAGATGCTACTGTTTTAAAGTTCTTGGTTTCTGACTCGTGTGTCCCTGCGTTAACAAAGCCAATGATTTAGAGACAGGCAGACTTGAGCAATCTACCCCACATACATACATCCACAAACATGACATTCTTGCCCATCCACAACCTCACACATATACAATACTAATCAATCTACATTCTCACACACATACAATACTAATTCATCCACATCCTCAAATTCCCTATTGAGCACCTAGGGAGATCCATTGTTGGGAAAACTGTTTGTTTGCCTGCGGAAAATTAAAAATGTCACAATGTTATGTGCATACAAACACCGGAAACGGTAAAAACTAGCAGTGATTGATTGTTTGAATGACACTTACAACAGAACATTACATGTGGGAAAGGCGGTTTGCGAAAATGCCTTACTGCAAAACATATTTGGATATAACCGAAGAATCTGATTCATAAAAAGATGCACAGGTTTTCAGTGATCCTATTACTGACTTGGCAATGACCTCTCAGTGATGTGTGCTTTAGGGCTCCTGCTGAACACTGGGCTTGGTAACACCTGTCTGTCACAGCGGCTCCCTGTGTGCCGGTGGTCAGGCTGGGGGCTTCTCATTGTGACTCATCGCCCTGGGACAGGTGAACCGGTGTCACTTCCAATGTTGAGTCAGAGATTTCCCTTCTCCCTCTCCTCTGACACATCCCAGCCCACTTCTGTAAACCAACCCTTTCTCCTTCGTTTCTTGGAAAAGTGAAAGTCAGGAAATTCCCCTGTTCTTGCAACAGATGCACTATGATTTCCATCCCGTCACTATTACTATGGCAATAACGCTGCCAAGTTTTCTTGAATGAGTCTCTCCCGCTTGTGTTGCAAGTGAGCTCTCTCTCTCTCTCACACACACACACACACACACACACACACACACACACACACACACACACACACACACACACACACACACACACACACACACACACACACAAAACTCGTGATCACAGCGCCTTCCTTCATTCTATATCCCGGACTGGGTTTGTTTGCCTCCATAGTGACTGTGTCAATACTCAACAAATAATTATACATTTCCTGGCAAAACGTTTATACTTAAAAATAACCTCTTTGGTCTTAAAAATGGAAAGCCTGTGCTGCTGTTTCTATGGGAGGGAAGGTTTAGAGTGAAGGCCAGGTCACAAAAGAGACAGTACATGACAATAGAAGACACTGAAGGCCAGAGTTCGCTGACTAAGCCATAATATAAAACAATACTTACGTGTCATATGTATTTGCCCTTGTTAATGCCGATTACGTCCTCCTTGACCAACGGAATGACTGTTTATCTTACATCGATAAACTCGTTGCAACCGTGTCAACTGAACTTGTCGACTGAATTGCCTGTAATAATCTCTCTGTGTGCAGGAATACACTTCTGTACTAATTTACTAAATTGTACTTGATCCCTGCTTGTTTCCATCACAGTGCGTAAACGGTTATTCTCTGTGATAGAGTGAAAATATCCATGATAGTTTATATTCATTTTGGCGTTCCCGTCCAAGCGCTGCTCACCGAAATGTCCCCCTGGACCTTCTCATAAGCCAGGGCCAGGCGAGCGCCGGGGCAGGGTCGAGGAGGCGTCAGGCTGAAGCTGTACTGGCCGCTGCTGGAGGTCAGAGCCTGCTGTAGGTCCTGGACGTAGCGCTCGGTCTGCATCTCCAGCTCCTCAGCCTCTCCAACCATGGCTGCCTCATCCACTGCAGGAGGTCAACAAACAGGAGAGGGGGGGGTCAAAGCGTCACAAAGTTGGTGATACTTGGGGGTATAACGGGGGTAAGGGTCGTCAAGAAGGTGCAGTGTGTGAGAGGCGTGTGTGTGGTGGAACAGCTCAGCCTGTTAGACTGGTGGCAGGGTGTGACTGCAGAGGATATAAAAAGCAGGCCAATGGTTAATCAAAGATGAGAGGGTGAAAGGTGTGAGGTCAGTTAGTGGTGTGTGTTGTTTACCCTCTCCTCTCCATGCATCCAGCCCATTGGTCAGCAGTAGCTGGAAGCCAGATCCAAAGTCCTGCCCTTTCCAATCCACGCGCAGGAAGTAGGTGTGCTCAGACTCCGAAGGGATATGGACCTTTTGCAGAGTTACGCGCATTGCAGCCATGTATGGCACCACCGCCTGCTTTAATCAACACACTTATTTACCATATCTGGCCCTTTTTCATGTCTGGCACCCAGGCATAAGCTCTGATTGGCCATCTTGGAATGGAGAGGCATTTACTGTTCCAAAGTTTTAATATCTAACAAAGACAAAAATAGTACTACAAGGTTATAAACTACCACCAATGATGTGTCCACTGTCACTTAATAAAACAATTGGTTTAACTATTTGTCAAACATTTGCATGATTATTTTTTTATTTAATATTTTTTATTTTATTTTATGTTCATAAAAATGTGTGGCTGCACTTTTCTACCGTCTGTATGTACAGTTGATGAAAAACACCAAAATAAAATCTGCCACCAGTGTAAAATACAGGTCTAGTGCTTAATTGGAAACAAGCTGCAGAGACTCAGGGTGACGGGGACGGATTTGAGAGTCGGAGACGGTCATAAAAGCAGGAAGAA
Source organism: Galaxias rostratus (assembly GCA_036024795.1). Classification (NCBI taxonomy): domain Eukaryota; kingdom Metazoa; phylum Chordata; class Actinopteri; order Galaxiiformes; family Galaxiidae; genus Galaxias; species Galaxias rostratus. The sequence continues at coordinate 6,110 of JAVQJS010024234.1, read as the reverse complement.
GAAGGGGCTTGGTTATGTTCTATAGGTACGAAGACGGATCTTGTGATTGAGGAGTGATGGGGAGCAAGTGAATGTGCTCGGGTGATTTGGTTGAGGTGAGAGCAGGATATTATTTGTCTATATGGAGTGAAGTGGCACGGATGCAAAAGAGAATGGAATTTAAGTAATCAAGACGGGAGAAAATGGATTTCAGCTACATTGTGGTAGAGGAATGTTCTGTTTTATGGTCCAAAGACGAAAGGATATTTTTAACATGTTGATGTGAAAGTTTAAAGAGCTTTTGCATAGTTTATTTTTTTAAAACACAGTAGTCCAACCATAAAAAAACACCAAACATTTTTCAAAATGCTTCAAACAAACCTATCTCCATGGTTCTTGTATGTGGTCAGTTTTTGTAAATACAACAATGATACTTTATTAGCCCTGTCATGGCTTGAAGAGGAGAATAAAAGGCTTGTGATGAAGTCTGTGGGGTGGGCTGACTCTGAAGGCCTAACTGTAGCCAGCTGTTTGATATAACTTGGCATACATAATAGGCCACTGTGGTGTAACATTTTATCCTCACGAGTTCTTCAAAACTCATATTAAATAGTTTGTGATACAATACAATCTTACCTTATCTTACCTTCTACAAATGTTAGGGGAACCACTGTAGTGGAGGACAACCAACTGTTGGGCTGAATCGTACACAAAAGTCAACAGTAATTCTTACACTGGGACTGGCTGTCCTGGTAACTTAATCTAATAATGATTGAGTCCTGCACTGTCAGCTAACCATTTCTTCATAGCCCAATGACAGTAATAAACAGTGCATGATATCTGGTCATCCAGAAGCTAAGAACAAGCTAAAGTGGGCAGGGTGTATCTGTGAATCAACGTCCATCCACAGTAGCATACTTCCAAACACCAGAGCTACACTCAGCATGAAATTATCTCAAACCACACTTGTTCCCGCGTACATTCCTAACTTATCAAAAACACTCCCCTTCTTTACACGACAATGCCACGATCAACAGATAAGTATTCGCCTAGTTTTGGCTTTTATTGTCTTCAAGATATATATGCTGCAGATGGCACACGCATCATTGTTCTTCAGTGAAGTCCTACATATTTTCTTACAATCACAATTAAGCCCATCCGTCTGACAATAGTTCAGCTAAAGTACTTTTATTCGTATTCTTACCTAAAGCTGTAACGCCAAGTTATTTGTTACGCGTGTATGGCCTCTTTTCGAATAACGAAAACGTGTTTGATATCATACACTTTCCACTGTTTAAAAACACAGGTTTTGTATTGTTTCTAGGCTGCTTCTACGTCATCACATAGCGACAAAACAAGCTGACAACGAACGTCGCTACGTATTCAAAAAGACTGACGACCAACGATAGTTTGCCAGTGCTTGCCTTTTTATTGGCTAAGTCTATTTACTTGGACTAAACTTATGATGGTAAGTTTATTACACAACATATCGAGTAATATGACACGACTGTTGCAAGTGCTTACACCGCCACACCTGGCCACATCATGCACTCTTTTCTCTCTGACCATAGCTGTCTCTTTCCCCCCCTCTCACACTCACACCAGTTTTATCTCTTGTTTCAGCTCATTACATTTCTCTATATCTTTATAGTCCGTCACACATGTTTACACATATAAATACACTTTTTTATGATTCATTTAGGTGTAATTGTTATTGACCTGCAACCCAGCCATTCACTTCTCTCTTTCCCTACAGTCAGCCATATTCAACTTCCAGAGCCTATTGACAGTGATACTTCTGCTTATCTGTACATGTGCGTACATCCGTTCCCTGTTTCCAAGCTTGCTGGATAAGAACAAGACCGGGTATGATGCACAGCTCAACACCAGACAACACCAGTGGGTGTTGGAATTCCAATGCTGTACAATTAGCTGGTAGATCCAGCTATGATTTACATCCTACTTGAACTTTTCATAGTCTGGGATAAATCTCCATCCATGGGGAGTATGTCCAAGTGGAGGTGACGTGGCGTAGAGGGTCGACTGGCTGATTTGAAGTCAACATGCTACTTCGCCTTCTTTTTTGGCCGAGCTGATAGTTCTGTGTCTGCCATAAAAAAATACTATCAAGGCAAGAACACATTAATTTGTTAATTTGTGTACATTGTATATTAGCAGGATTTACCAGAACACCATTATAAAGTTGCAGAGTAGGTGTAAATTCAGATGATTTTACCAAAACCCTTTGTCTGGGTGTGTTTTATCCCGGTGGATGGTCATTTCTTCCAGCTGCTAGTGGTTTGGACATAATCAAATAACCGGACACAATACTATGGATTCTCAGGCATTCTTCTGTATTGGTTTGTGTGCACCGAACACAGTGTTACTCTCCCATTGAGTTCCTGATGGGATTTATTTTCTGTCATATGACTTGCCACTTGCCAAGAATTTGGTAGGAATTTTTTTAAACTTTATCAACAGTAGCCATACCCTCAGTGATTACTACCCTCTTCTTGATCATTGTCAGGGACAGTTGGGTAGGTTAGTCATAATCAAATAGTAAGACACAGCGGGCTTCTCAGTCATAACTCTGTTTGGTTTGTTTGCATAGTCAACTCTATAGGGACCAACTCTGTGTAGTAAATAGGTCTCACACCATCTAGATTCATTGCAAATTAACAAAAAAAAAAACACCTTTGTGCTGTAGTATAGCCATCCCATGGCATGAGTATTATCTGGGAAAAGCAGGAAACTCATCAGTTGAATGTAATGCTTGGTTTGGGGAAGCAATCTGCCAAAACAGCAACACTTCATCCCTTATTATTCCAGTCCACGGTGCTTTTTTCTTTTTTTAACTGTTGTCCATGAGGCTAAGGCAACAAGCTGCGTGCCACATGTCAGAAACAGGGAAATGAAGGGGATTACAACTAGGCTGTAATTTGAGTTTTGTAAATACAAACTCACTCCAAGACAAATCACTCTGCAAGGCTTACTGGGCATTAGACTCTTTTACACACAAACCAACATTTTACGAACACCCATAAAATCACACAAATATAAACACGGAGAGCCCCCCCCCAACATTAAATTATAGAGGTCTATTGTTGAAAAGGTTATGTGTCAACACTTGTGTTTCACTTAGACTAGCGTGTAAGACTTCTCATAGACCATGAAGGCTTTTGTAGCCTCTGCTGTTGCGTGTAAACCTCGCTGTCTGCATGTTTAAAGGGAACACCCCAGGGGTAGTATTTTGACACATTTCTTAGTGTTTGAATGAAGAGTTATTTTTTTGTGTGGTTAAAAAGCATTGGCAAGATAGACTTCCAAAAATCTATCCTGGAAAACCATTCATGTAGTACATGTGAAACACTGGATATCTGATCACTCAAGTTGTGAAACTGAGTTGGTGCTAAATATCTGTCACGGGTGATGTGGCCTTTGGGCCCCACATGGCTGGTCTTTGAGGGATGGTCATGAAAACCTCAAGCAAGTTAATACTAATGTGGTTTGTTTGGTTTCTACCTGGTAGAATTAAGACTGTTAGTAGCGACACACAGGGTCAAGACTGAACAGAGGGACTCTGAGCTATTTGCTCTTATATGTCTATGTATTTTGAGTGTTTGTGTGTGTAGGTGGTCGGTTTAGATCCTTTCAGAGGCAGACAGACCGACTCCCAGAGTCAGACTTGGCTGGCAGTCTGTCTGACTATTACCCACTGAACCCTGACTGGATGTTGTTTTAGTCGGAGGGGGCGTCTGGAGCTATGTCTTTCTGATACCTTCTAGCACATTCTCTTTGTTGCTCTGCTGTTTTCTGATGCTCTGGGCAGTGATTAACATGAATGTGCTTGCTTACTCATTTATAGACTATTCCTTACCTTATATGTAGAGAACCAATGCATACAATATCGATTTAATTACAGGTCCACATTTTACTCTGAAGTGAAGTTCGTGGTCCTTGGGTGTTTGTGTGTATTGAGTCCCCCTCCATCAGTATCCCATGCTTTAGGTGGTGGCATTTTTAGACGCGTTCCTATCAAGGGGTGAAGTGACAGAACCACACCAAAGTTGTTGAAATCATGGAGCCAGTTGGTGCTTGTTATTAAAGACGGTTTCTCCAACACCATCAGTGCAGCCATGGCTATTCAGGTCCACTTGAAACTGTCTGCCAGCCAAAGCTCCCCTCATTGGCTCACTCTCCTTCCCCTCATAGTGCAGCAGCTGGACTCTTTTAGGTTAGGAAAGATAAAGGCCCCTCGAGACTTTACAGCTTCAATAGACCTTCAAATGTTGACCCCGGTCCTATGTTATGCTCAGGGCAGGAAGTAATTTTTACTGTTTTAGCCGCCTCGCACACCAGCAGCAATGGGGTTCTGCCTAGTTGTATGGCTACCTTTTTGATTGATCGCTTGGGGGGTTTTGTGGGCGGAGAATTGCGCTGTTGTTTCCTTCATAACTTGGGCCCGTAACATTATACACAGCTGTGTACAGACTCGCCTACTAATATACTAAATATTATGTCAAATGTGTATGCCGTGGAATGGTACATAGTATGTGAAAATAGCTTGGAAAAAGTTCTCATATGACATATTATATAAAGAAAAAATTTGAGTACCCAACTTTAAGAATAAAAATGTAAACACGTGCCTGGCTAAGAGATGTAGTAAATTGGGGTTTCAGTATTTTAAGCTGTCAGTTGTACACAAATAAAGACCCATTCAGCGGTCCAATTTTTATGTACCAGTTCAGTTGCAGGCTAGTAGGTCCATAGGCTGCCTCCAGACTCTATAGGCTGCCTCACCTGTGCTTGTATGTGAATTGAACTTTGACTTTCCTATCCAAGAGGGTGTGTATGCTCTACGGCTTTCATTTTGGTATTACCTCTTTCCTCAACCTTCCTTTTGTTTTTGACAGATTCCTGGGGATCTTCTGGAAGTGTGCCCGGATAGGGGAGAGGAAGAGCCCGTACGTGGCTCTGTGCTGTGCCATCATGGCTGTCTCCATATTGTTCTCACAGTAGTGGACCATCAAAACACAGTATCTGATGTAAAGATGTTCAAGACCCGTTTCCTTGAGGTGGTCGAGGTGGTAGAGGTGGGCTATCTGACCTCATCGACCTCTGAGTGGTAGGGAATAGGCACAAGCTATGTTACAACCGCCTAAAACCATGTACTCTCCCCTCGCCTCTGTGTTTGTGTGGTCCACACCTGCCATCAACCTCGTCTTATCTGCTAGAGGTGTGTAAATGGGGAAGGGGGGTTGCTTTGGGATGGGGTGGTCCACGTGTCCAAAAACATTAACAAACCCCTCTTCCCCCCAGGCTGCTATTGAGATTATTTAGTGGTTGTTTCTGTGGCTTTGGTCTGTGTAACGTCTTCAGACATTGTCTTAAAGCCCCAGCTCCTGTGCAGCACAGGAAGTGTCTGTTGATGTTTCCTCGTGAATGGTGTTTCTGTGCAATGCTAACATGGGAACCGATGATCTGGTATTATGACATTGATGTGCCATTACTGCCCTACATTCATGCATTTTACGTATTGAAGTGCTTACAAACGTTGAGTTTCTTGAATTTTGTTTTTTGAAAGTTGGATTTTACAGAATGTTTCACAATGTTTCACGTCATTAAAGCATAACTCAACTCTGACCAGCGTGTGTCCCATGAGGTTCACATGTTTGACTTGTTGCCTCTAAAGGCAGTTGAGGATGTTGTACCACAAGTAAGAAATCTTTGAAACCCAACGACCATCCTCACATACTGCCAGTCCTCCTTAGCTAAAGTAGCCGTGTTTACAAGCATAAAGGCTTGCTAATCATCTGAGGGACAAGCCATACTGTAGGTCACCACACACTATCTGGGCCCAGGGTCATCTGTTTAGACTGGTGGGACCCCAAACACCTATACAAGGTGACCTCCAAACCCCCACACTCCTATATGGGTGGACCTCATACCCTCTCACACCCATACAGGGGGACCTCATACCCCCTCACCCCTATACAGGTGGGACCTCATACCCCCAGACACCTATACAGGGGACCTCATACCCCCACACACCTATACAGGGGGACCTCATACCCCCTCACCCCTATACAGGTGGGACCTCATACCCCCACACACCTATACAGAGGACCTCA
>JAVQJS010024227.1:0-10300 GCA_036024795.1 Galaxias rostratus | reverse complement strand
AACGGATATGGATTAACTTTATGTTTACCACTGATCGAAGTTGCTCAAACACAAAATTTTAATTGTTACCGAAGAACGGTTTTAAAAGAATAATTCACACGTTGGTAGCTTTGTATGCACAATCGCTATTTCCTTTCGTTGCTAAAACCCGTATTCACTTAATCGGCGAGGCCAAAGTTAATATTTACTTCAATTTATACGGCGTGCAGACAGATGGCGACGTCCAGGTTGATGAGAGCGATCCGGGTCAAAGAATTTGGAGCTCCGTCTGTTCTCCAGATGTGCGCCGACGTTCCTGTGCCAAACCCCGGGCTGAGACAGGTGAGAGAAAACCTGAAAGTCCTAGGCTCAGAAAATAATACTGTAGCCTACCAGGCGTTAATTCCAAAAATGTTAGTGAACGAAATAAGAGTTATTACCGCTTTGATGATCAATCGTTCAGTGGGTGACCGCCTACTGTTCGTCTTGTGTTTGTGGGTTGTTGTCCAGGTGCTGATCCGTGTTCATGCATGTGGTGTGAACCCAGTGGAGACGTATATCCGCTCGGGGTCGTACTCCCGCAAACCCAGCTTGCCCTACACCCCAGGAAGCGACGTGTCTGGAGTAGTCGAGGCAGTAGGAGAGGGTGTCACTCAGATTAAGGTACACAATTGGTATTGTGTCAGGGTTAGGATACCATCTTTTATTAACCAGTACAAGCTTTGAAGATGCATGTATGCAGGATACCATGTATGTACAATACATTGTGTGGTCAATGTTCACTGTGTTGATGGTTTAGTGAATTCAGATTACACTATTAATTTCAACAAATTATGTTTGTCAAGGTTAAAACCTATTTAAATGTCAACATAATAGGATATTGGAGCCCAGAGTCACAGAATAAGCATGAGTGTGTGTTCCAGACAGGCCAGCGCGTGTTCACCACAGCCACAGAGACAGGGGGGTATGCTGAATATACTGTGGCTTCAGAGGACTGTGTCCACAGACTTCCAGACGGGCTGGACTTTGCCCAGGGGGCCGCCATCGGAATACCTTACTTCACTGCATACCGGGCCCTGGTCCACAAGTAAGGCCCGCCTTCACAGCAGAACCAGTTAGAACCAGAACCAGTTCATCAGAACCTACCACTAAATCCTCTCATTGCTAGTAGAGTAGGCTAATGATAAAAGACCTAAGTATTTTTATAATTGCTAGCCTAGTGGGGATAAGTAGACTGCAGTGCAATACCCAACATTAGGGCTCTGTGTGTGTGTGTGTGTGTGTGTGTCTGTGTGTGTGTCTGTGCGTGCGTGCGTGTCGTCTGTGTGCTTGTGCTCTAAGTGAGTGTGCGTGTGTGTGTGTGTGTGTGTCTCGTGCAGGTCTATTTGCTTAATTAAGGGTGTGTGTGTGTGTGTGTGTGCGTACGTGCGTGCATGCGTGCGTGGGTGGGTGTGTGTGTGTGTGTGTGTGTGCGTACGTGCGTGCATGCGTGCGTGGGTGTGTGTGTGTGTTCCAGAGCCAAAGTCAGAGCAGGGGAGACGGTTCTAGTTCATGGAGCCAGCGGAGGGGTGAGAGGAGGAACGCACCAGAAATAGCATGACTGATTAATCATGACAATAAACATTACAAAACAATATTTTTTATATAAAAAAATAGTACCATAATATGGTATAGTAAAGTATAAAAAGATTATATATATATATATATATATATATATATGAAAACATATTCATATTAAAAAAGATTCATCATAATTAAGTTCATACATTCGATGGCATCGTTAATTCTACATACACACATTAATAATTTTTTTAGGACTTTGCTCTCTGTTGTCTTCTATATTGTCCCGTTGGTCCGGCGTTGTGGGTGTGTAGGTGGGCGTGGCAGCCTGCCAGCTGAGCCGGGCTCTGGGCCTGAAGGTTCTGGGCACAGCTGGTACCGTAGAGGGGCTGGAGCTGATCCTGCAGAATGGAGCGCACCAAGCCTTCAACCACAGAGAGGAGGGCTACATGAGCAAGATCATGGTATGCACGCACGCACATGCACGCACCCTCAACAACATCTACTGTCCATGCATGCATGCAGGCCTACACACACATCCAGACGCAGAGATTTACACACCAACACGCCATTACTGTTAGAAAAACCTATAAGAGAAGACTATAATCCGCACTCTGTTTGCATTTACTCTAAAATACAAACCACAGTGATGTTTGTTAGGTGCAGTTTGAAATGTTAATGTTTCGTTACACTGTGTGTGTGTGTGTGTGTGTGTGTTTGTGTGTGTGTGTGTGTGTGTGTGTGTGTGTGTGTGTGTGTGTGTGTTTGTGCGTGCGTGCGTGCATGTGTGTGTTGAAGGAAGCAACAGGAGGCGAGGGAGTTAACGTTGTCGTGGAGATGTTGTCCAACGTCAATCTGAGCAACGACCTGCAGATGTTAACATATGGAGGACGAGTCACGGTACTGACATCTCTCTGTCTTGCTCTCACTCTCTCTCTCTCTGTTCTTTCTGTCTTTCTCTGTCTCTTTTTTCTCTCCCTTCCCTCTCTCTGTTCTTTCTCTGTCTCTGTTTCTCTCTTCCTCACTCTCTCCTTCTCCCGCAACTCTTTCTCGTAATTTAATGTTCTGTGTAATTCCTTCTGTGTGTGTGTGTGTGTGTGTGCGTGTGTGTGTAGGTGGTGGGCAGCAGAGGTCCTGTAGAGATCAATCCCAGGGACACCATGGCTAAGGAGTCCAGCATTGTGGGAGTGGCTCTGTTCTGTGCCACTGCTGTAAGACTTTCACCCCCTCCCCTCCTCACCTCTGCCCACACTCACTCACTCCCCACCAGTCCACACATCACGGCTACACTCACGACACTCCCTCCTCATGCATCATTCCTTCACTCCCCACCAGTCCTCACCTCACAGCTACACTCATTCCTCCTCATTCATCATCACCTCACCTTTCCCGTCCTTACCCCTCCTCACCTCTAATCCTTCCTCACTCATTCCTCACCTATAACTGTCCCCACCCCTCCTCACCTCACCACCAGACAATCCCAAGGTACATTTTTGAATCGAAAGAGACGTTGGCAAAACAAGGACAAATTTGGTGTCAAACTTGTCTAGATTATGTTGAGAGAATTTGCAGGCTAAACAGGAAAAACAGTTTAAGCTTTCCTGTATTTCTGTCTGCCTGTCTGTTTGTCTGCCTGCCTGTCTATGTGTCTGTCTGTGTATGTTGTTCTGTCTGTCCTTTCCCTGACAGGAGGAGAAGAGAGAGAGTGCAGCCCTGCTGTTTGCGGGGATGGATGCTGGCTGGCTCCGCCCCTCTGTGGGACCCCAGTTCCCTCTCAACATGGCCGCCCAGGCTCACCATGACATCATCCACTGCCCCGGTGCTGCTGGGAAGATGGTACTTACCATGTGACCCTGGGAAAGGTCATTGGTTACTGAGCAAAGTTGATTCGGTCATATGAGCTAAACGTTTCATGGCCTTACCCATGTTCTAACAATTTGATTGAAAATTGAATGTTGAAAAATTTGTATACATAAATATACATACATATATATACATACATATACATACATATACATATACATAAGTATATATCTATAAAAAAAAACGACATTACATTTTTATTATGAATGCAGGAGGTAGTTGTGCTTTGACATCGTGTTCAAATACAGTCTGTATAATCTTTTCGTGTTCAAATCAAACTATTTTGTCACATGGAATCAAACTGTTACCAACTCATTAAAAATGTACACTTCCCGCTTAACAAAACCCGGCACTCAATGTTTTTGAATGATCATTAAACTGCGGAGGGGCTTAGATGGTAGACAATTGGGAGAGGGAGGGACCTGGAGGGAAGCCCAGGTGATGGGGAGAGGGAGGGGCCAAGAGGGGAGCTCACAGGCGATGAGCAGAGGGAGGGGCTTAGAGGGGAGCTAACAGGTGATGGGCAGAGGGAGGGGCCTAAAGGGGAGCTCACAGGTGATGGGCAGAGAGAGGGGCCTAGAGGGGAGCTCACAGGTGATGAGCAGAGGGAGGGGCTTGGAAGGGAGCTCACAGGTGATGGGCAGAGGGAGGGGCCTAGAGCTCACAGGTGATGAGCAGAGGGAGGGGCTTAGAGGGGAGCTCACAGGTGATGGGCAGAGGGAGGGGCCTAGAGGGGAGCTCACAGGTAATGTGGAGGGGGAGGGGCCCAGAGGGGAGCTCACAGGTGGTGTTGAGGGGGAGGGGCCTAGAGGGGCACTCACAGGTAATGGGAAGGGGAACGGTTCTTTGAATTGAAACGGTGACACGTTGAGCACCCTGTTGTCTTATACTTGATGAAATTAACTATACAGTTCTTCAAACAAATATGTCTTCTAATATTCTAAATAGTTTCATGTAGCACAGGGCATTTACTGCATGTATAAAAAACTCTAGTAAGATCCATCATGTGCACTGCCTGCATTTTCAATTTGGCGGGTTTAAAAATCAGGTAATTTTTTAAGTTTTAGTTGCATCACAGCAATTTTACATATATATATATATATATATATATATATATATATATATATATATATTTCACAAAAAAGATAGCATTCTTATAAATATTTTTTCATTATATTGAAATAGGACTTTTGTTTATTGTTGAACGAGGCAATGCAGAACTATACGGGAGACTTTTCTCATGGCCATGCCTAAAATCCAGCCCAAGGGTTCACATACTGTGCTGGTCACAGGTAAGGGGGAGGAGCCTAAATCCAACCCCGGGTTCAGGTGCTGTGCTGGGCACAGGGAAGGGGGAGGGGCCTAAATCCAACCCCGGGTTCAGGTTCTATGCTGGGCTCAGGGAAGGGGGAGGAGCCTAAATCCAACCCCGGGTTCAGGTGCAGTGCTGGACACGGGGAGTGGGGAGAAGCCGAGATGGCAGGTGACGGGTGATGGGGAAGAGTCAAGGGGACAGGTGACAGGTGTAGCAGATACAGCCAGCAATGAAACAAGGGGAAGACGGACACCTGGTCGTTTCAGGTAACACAAGTCTGTTCTGAGCATGCTCCTATCATTGCCATCGTAATCTGACCCTGCCTTCCTACCACAGAGTGGAAAAACACACGTTACATACTCTCTCATATACACACACTCATAGATCTCTCCTTGAGGCACAGCTCTGTGACAAATGAAGCGGTCACGGTGAACGAGAGCAGCTCCCCACATAAAGATGTAAAGAAACCCCCCTTCAGAGGAGCTGTAGTCAAATAGGCCCGTCAGTGTTTCATAGGTAACAGGACTGCACCACTCTAGGACGGGGGGGATCTTAGAATGGATTCTGAAGGTAAGCTCTTCTTTTTTTATTGATTTGTTTCTTTCATGAAACTGGAGACATAACTGAAATAGTGTGAAAAGCATCAGGCATAGCTTGGTTTGTGTTGCGTGTGTGTGTGTGTGTGTGTGTGTGTGTATCAAAGTGTGTCTTATAGTCTATTCTCTGGACACACATGTCACTATCAGGAGGTCCTAAGAGCTGTGGGGAAAGCCAGACAGAAACCTGAGAGTACATACACACATAAACATACAACCGCACACAGACGCAAGCATTAGCACACACAAACGCAAACTTAAGAGCAAACACACACACACACACACACACACAGAGACACATGGACGTTTTAGAGCACATAAACCTGAGAGCATATACACACTCACACATGTTAGAGCACACAATATTCAAAACTTGACTACACACACACCCGAGCACACAAACAGACTCTAGAGCACATGCAAACACTTCACAGCATTCACGCTCACACACATTTAGAGGACACACACACTCTCACACTTTGGAGAGCACACACCCTAGAGAGCTTACAAACACTCACACACTTGAATAAGCACACACGACACAAACTTCGGAGTGTGCATACACACATACGCACAAACACACAGACTGCATTGTCCTCAGCAGAAGATGCCTTTACCCACTTCTCTGTGGGGTAGGTTACTGCTCGTACTATCATTCATGCTTTGTCATTAACCATCGTCCCTGTCTCGGTCTCCTGGCAACACAACATCACAACCATCAGGGATTGGTTTCCTAGCAACACTATTCAGACTATTTGCAACAGTCCGGTACTGTCGGATAGCTATTAGTAACATGTTGTCAAGACAACAGAAAACCAACTTGGTCCAGCTTTTATCTGCTGGCGTTGGTTTCAGGCAAGGTGTGAAAAGGCGCCCTGATGATGATGAGGAAGATGATAAAAAGACTCACTCTGTCTGGGCTCTGACACGTTTTTATGGGGATCCCAGGTGTTTTTCTCCTATGGCTGCTGTCACTCACGCATGGCCAGCAAACGTCCCGCCTCCAGGATTGCCCAGCGTCCTGTGTGGTGTGTTCTAACGAGGCTGTCATCTGTCAAAGACTGGCGTCCATCATAGGTACGTACACACACACACACACACACAGTTCTGTACCGTGATCTTGTTACTGACAAACTTCCTTGTTTTTATATAATGGAATTTAATTCGAGGTATGGTGTTGTTGCCACATTTTTTGTTTGCGTTTACGTGCACACTGACAATTGTGTGTGTGTGTGTGTGTGTGTGACGTGTGCGTGTTTGTGTATGTGTGTGTGTGTGTGTGTGTGTGTGTGTGTGTGTGTGTGTGTGTGTGTGTGTGTGTGTGTGTGTGTGTGTATATATATATATAATACTTTCCAGATGCACTGTAAATTAAAACAGAATGCCATTAATTTATATGACTTTCAACACTTGATATATTAATTATGTGACAACTAGCACGCAGGTATGTAGTTGTGTATGTTTTATTTCTTACTAAACTAATCTCTCCCTCTCTCCTACCCCCCATAGTTGGAGTGCCAAGTTGTACCTGACTCCCAGTAATATAGTTCTACTGACAGCTATCGCACTGATTGGAGTGTGTGTCTTCATCCTTGTTATCATTGGCATTCTGCACTGGCAGGAGAAGGTAAGGACAAATACATAATCTGGCTTGTCATGCACTTGTACACATGTACCTATCTAGCTATCCACAGCCAGAGGTTAAGGACTTTGCCTTCAGTGCTGGGAAGCACCAGACTTGTGTTGTGTCAAACTCTGTTTCCCCACATGCCTGTTTCCATCCAAATGACGAAGGCAGCGCAATTTCACAAATTTCTTGTTCCTGAGACACATTTAATAATGCGATTATTATTTCCTAAATCCTTATTCTTCTTCATATTTTTCCTTTACCTCATGATGTTTTCTCTCAGGGTTCAGGAAAAGTAAAAGTACATAGTGAAAGGCATTAGGACATACTTTATTAAATAATTTAGATACAGTCCTACGTATGTAACAGTTTTTCAAGTCCTTTTTGACCTACATTCAATCAAATGCATTACAAGGACAAGCTATTTAATGTTCAAACTGATAAACTTCATGACTTTTTGTAAATATATTTTCATTCTAAAGTTAATGCCTTTGACACAATCCCAAAAAGTTGGGATAGAGGCATGTTTACCACTGTGTGACACAAATTGCCGTAGTTTTTAAATTATTCGCTATTTTTGTCTTATATACAACTCCAGTTGCTCAACCGTCCAGAGTCTCCATTGGTGTGTTTTGTGCTTCATAATGTTCCACACTTTGAATAGGTCTTGACAACGCACAGGCCAGTCTAGTACGCACACTCTTTTACTACAAAGCCACGCTGTTGTTACATGTGCAGAATGTGGCTTGGCATTGTCTTGCTGAAATCAACATGGACTTCCTTGGAAAGTACGTTCATGGCATCCTTTGTTGCTCCTAAACCTGTATAGACCTTTCAGAATTAATGGTGCCTTCACATATGGGCAAGTTACTCATGCAGAGGCACTACACCCTCCATGTCTTTATAGATGCTAGCTTTTGAACTTTGCACTGGTAACAAACTTGGTGGTCTTTCTTCTCTTTAGCCCAGAGGACCAATTATTCATTTATTTAAGGCCCCTCCGAAAATTGCCACCTTAACGTGGTGGAGCGGTTTCAGTGCCCCTGTAACCATGGGAGCTATTTCGTCAGGGGCAGTGGGACCTGGTAGGGTCTCCCATGGCAAATCGGTCCCGGGGAAGGGTACAGACTAAGCGCGAATCACAAAACCCCAATGACGCTGAAACAAAGGCACCGTGGCACCTCGGATTCGTTTACCTGGTACCAGAGCACCCTAGGCTTTAGATCGATGATCGCCTTTGTGGTCTTATCATCACACCTGCGATCATATGTCTTGGATACTCGGGTAAAGAGACAAGCCGAGCTGTCAACTTGTCTGTATCACCTGGTGGTGAGTTGGATCAGATGACAGGCAAGGCTACTAGACAGATCATGTAAACCCAAACATATAGTGAGGGTGAACCGGGAACGTCTGGTTGGGGACCCTCTTCGGGAGGTTTTTAACTTCACCTCCGGAAGAACTTCTCGCGCATTCCGGGTGAGGTTGGGAACATTGATTCTGAGTGGACCATATTCAAAACCTCCATTGTGGAAGTGAAGTTGCGGTCAGACGGCCATCAGTGCCAGACACCAGTGGTGAAGGAAGCCGTAAAACTAAAGAAGGAAGGCCTTTCAGGCTTGGTTGGCCCAGGGGTCTCTTTAAGCAGCAGAGAGGCACGGGTGGTGTACCAAAGGGCTGCAGCTTTGGGAGTCAAAGAAGACTTGGGCGGGCAGCTATGGAGAAGGACTTTCAGTTGCCCTCAAAAAATGCAAAGGCCTATTCCCGTTTTAATTCTAACCATGGTAATAAAGTAGGGTAATATATCTATGCGCTTTATACATATGCCACAAAACAACTTCATAATAGTAATACTGTTGTTTTTAATCATTTTTTAAGCGCCTTATCAAGACACTCAAAGCGCTTTTACACAATTAGGTCACCAATTAATATCATAGACTGAACGATGGACTGACAGTTATCAAACACCCAGTCTGAGTGATATCACGGCAGCAAATATGTGCCGGATATGCGCACCGAATATATATTACGTCTTTCTCACACACATCGGACACACGGATCGACGCCAGATTAGCTGAGTGACTGGTCAGGGCACTGGGAGGAGGATAAGGCATGTTTCTTGGACTGCCGGAGGAAACCCACACTAACACAGGGAGAACATGCAAACTCCACACAGATTGGTTTTTGGGTCAAGGTGGGGATCAAACCCATGACCTTCTCGCTGTGAGGCAACGTTGCTAGCCACTGTGCCACCATGCTGCCCATGACAACCCACAAACAAAGTACCTAAGATGCGCTTTTTGTTGGGTATTGTTAATCTTCAAGACATTTTAGTTTCTCCACGAACGACTCCCAAAGATCACTGTTGACGTAGCGTAGCTTAAAAAAAAGACATCACAGAAAGGCAAAGCAAGGATTGGTCTGGGCTCTGTTGAGCAGGCGCAAAGAACTGCTGATTTGGACGGGGGATATTGTCGAGCGGTAGAAGGAGCACTTTGAAGAACTTCTTGACCCCACTTCCTGCTGCAATCCATTCGGTCCTTATAAAACCGGGGTCAGAGCTGTGTCCGTATACTCGGCACAAAGTGAAATACGTTTTCAGTATGTGTTGTATGTGTTGGACTCAAAATGTTTGGTGATGTGATCCTCAATACTGATGGCTCCTCTACTTGCTAGAAGTCTTGGTTTGCTCTTGGATTTCACCCTCTCCAAGGAACCTCATATAAAAGCTGTCACCATCTACCTTCTTCCATCTGAGAAACATCTCTAGACTCAGACCATTGATACTGATGAGAGTTCTAAAACTTTGATTCATGCGTTTGTCACCTTACGCTTGGATTATTGCAATGGTGTCTTTTTTTGGGCTTCAAATAAAGGCCTGGATAGGCTCCAGTATGTTCAGAATTCAGCTGCAAGGATTCTAATTCACTCTAAACCTTGGCAACATATGACTCTCACCCTCCTTATTCTATAACGGCGTCCAATCCAATCTTGCATTTCTTTCAAAAATGCTCTTCTCACCTATTAATCTCTTCATGGAGTTGCCCATTCCTACCTCTCTGACCTCTTTTAACCCTTCACACCTTCTCGTGCCATCCGCTCTTCTGTGAGTGGTCTCCTCACCACCCACAATCCCACACTATCTATCTTAACACTATCTTATGTCAGATGGTAAATCATGCCTTTTTTTCCCATATATACTTTTATGTTTTTTGTTTTTCTTTTACTTGTACGGTGACCTAAGTGTCTATAAAGGCGCCTAGAAATTAAATGTATTATTATTATTCCACTGGCAAGCCCTACTAGTACAAGACCCCAGTGTAGATCCAGAACACGCTGGAGATATTATACAGGTCCTTCTCA
>JAVQJS010024210.1:0-57444 GCA_036024795.1 Galaxias rostratus | reverse complement strand
ACAAAGACGAACTGGCACAGGACATGGGAATACAAGGACTATTTATACATGAGGTAAGTGGACACAGGTGAGACCAATAAGGGGCGGGGCAGGCAATTATCCCAACGAGGAACAACACGAGAGGAGAGGTCAGGTTCTGAAACGAGAGGGAAGGTCAGTACACACACTAAACATAAACATTTAACAAAGTCGACGAGACATGACAAGTCTCACAACATATACATGTTAATTTCTACAGAACTCTGGCTAAGACACAGTTAGCGTCCAAATAGTCTAAGTTTTGTTTTTACTAAATATCTTTTAACTTTATGCAGTTAAAAAAAAACATTTTATTTAATATTAACGGAATAATTACATTGTTTAATTACATGTTGTTTAACCTTAATATTAAATAGACCATAGGGTCATGTCTGTCTGTCAACTGTGACCTGTTCTTTTGGGCAATTTAAAATAAACGGATTATTTTATTCATCTGTATTTTTGGCTTTCGGTATTTTTTATTAAATACACATTCATACAAAACTTGTTTATGTTTTTCAAAGTACCAGAAATGTTGTGAGTGAAGAAGCAACAAGCCCAAAAATAGGTATTAGATTAAACAATGTGTCAGTTGATAAATCTGTAAAAGTCTATCTTTATCTGCTGACTAACATGGTAATAGTTGGAATAGTGCATTTCTTCAAGACCCTATGAAAGGACAATCTAGCAAGGACCTTAACCTTTTAGATCCACCCATTCATCTATTTCACACCATTCATCCTGGGCCGGGTTGCAGTGGCAGCATGCTCAGCAGGGTGTTCCAGATGTTTCTATCCCCAGCAACGCTTTCCAGATCCACCTGGTCCATCCCAAGGCGATCCTGGGCCAGAGGAGGTATGTAATCTTGCAAGCGTGTTCTGAGTCTCCCCTGTGGTCTCCTGCCAGATGAGAGCGCCCAGAGGATCTCCAGTGGGAGGTGCCCAGGAGACATCCTAATATCCTAATCTGATGCCTGTATTATTTCATGTTTACGTTTACATTTTTAAACTTTCTGTTCCAGTTAAATGCCCATGCAGATAAAGTAGCATATGGTAGATGTCTTGGTGCGTTAGTTAAGAGGGCCAGATGTAAGGTGGTTAAGTTGTAGTTGCCTGAGAAGAGATCTATGACAAATTGGTCTTTCTCTTGCCACAGAGGTACCGGGAACAAATGGTAAGTGTTGCGGTAAGTAAACATGCTGAAGATTGGAGTTATGATGACGCCACCAATGATCTCATTTGTGTAAGGGATACAGATTGGGTTGTTGTTGGTGACCTAGACAAAACATATTTATGCTCATGCAAAGTTACATCTGTCTAAGTATTTGTCCAATCAATTGAAAAACATGTACGTGTCCGTTACGTTGAAAGGGTTCAATGAAGGGTACGGAGGGTTCGGTTTAAATTTTCTGAGCTTTTTAGTTTGAAGGTCGTTTGTAATTTTGTTGTTCTGTGGTGGCCATGTTTTTTAAGGTGCAGACTGTTACTTTCAATGATGTAAAGCTCTATTCAAATAGACACTGTGTGAAAACAGTAGTGAGCACATCTATAATAGTGTGCGGGGACATGCAGTTTTACTACTTTTAACAACAATTGTAAAAAACAACATGTTCTTTAATAAACGACGGCGTCATCAAAAAGCGACCATCGTCATTTAAGAACGAAGGAGCTGAACTGACTTTGTCTTGCTATAAGTTGATGACGCTGGGTGAATTCCTAGCGAACCAGTGTGTACAGCGATCTTCATTCCACAACAAAAAACAATAACAATAATTCTAATGATAATAATGATACATTTAATTTATAAGCGCCCTTCTAGACACCCAAGGTCACTGTATGTGGCATAGAATAATAAACTATTTATACAAGTATATACAATAAAGGCATAACATATCATTTAACATAAGATATGGTAGATATCTCCTCTTTCAATGACAATGCATTGTTGAAGATTTTCGCCGTTCCTACACATGACCCGGGTTTGCGAGTTACCTGCTTGTTTTTCACTTCTCGGTTGTTCAGCAGTGAAGTACACCCGGATCGTGAATGAGAACAGCGGCAACGTGGGTCTTTTCCCGGAACCAAAGGGCTGTTTGCATAGGCCCAACGCGGGTTGGACCGGTGTTCAATGACCCAGGTAAAACCCGTTGTCTGTGAAAGGGGTATTTAAGAGAAGACTTTTACCATTTAGTGAGACTTTTAACATGCCTTTTGATCACGGTCGGAATTGGATCCTCCATCTTTGGATCCAAATATTTTGTTGCACAATTTTCTCTTGACAATTAACACGCTTCTGTATTTACATGGTTTTATTTCCATTCTAGTCATATATAATACATACATTTTATAGAACACATATTTTCTACATTCTATATAAATTATTTGTTATCTTTAAGTTTACAAAGTATTCTTTTAGTACAAGAAGCAGTTGTCATTTTGGTCATATTGTTCATGTATGCTCGAAAGGGAAGAAGGCGAAACCCTGACCTTAACTTTTGACTGCCGACAGCCCCCTTTTCATGCTCAGATTATTACACGGCCACACTATTGGTTAAGGGTGAGATTGTACATAATGGGAATCTCCGGAAACAGCCATTCTGTGGTCAATTTTGGTACATTATGACACATTCTTAAGATTTCCTGGGTTTTCAAGCGAATCCATGTGAAGGAATAGAGCTTAGTAGCTCTTTGAAGAGCAATCCAGAGCCGTACAAGTAGAAGAAAACTGGCCATTGCGTTTGTTTTATCTTTCTTACCTTTTTTACATCTTGTTAGTCCCCACTGTTCTAACCTGCCCTCCTTCCCGTGCTCCACTTTCTCTCCCCGGACCACCTCTCCTTAAATGTGCTGAGTAACGCTGATCCCCCTCCTAGGCTTCCAGAGAAGTGATGGTGGCTGCTGACAGTACTCATCTCACAGGACTTGCCCGTAAATGAACTCATTTTTCATCCGGCCTCACTCTGTTAATGACTGGCACTTTCCTCACAAGGGGTGCTGCGTCTCTGAAAAGCGGCCCAAGTGACATAGTACCATTCATCTCCATGTGACGGTGGGCTGGTTCCGTGCCGGAGGGGGAAGGGAAGCAAGGATAGGGTGGCGATATAGGACCTAGCATGGCCCGTACTCACTTAATGACAGACATTGAGACAGGTAGCAAAAACTGATAGAAACAGATACTGGCCACTTATTTATTGAAACTTTATACATTGAAAGTAAAGAAGAAAGTCTGTAACAATCACTGAACAAATATTTACATGTACCAGACACTCATTTGGAAATGGTGTGGAAATGCTTGCTTGATTAGCAATGCAATTACTAAAGGCAAATGCCTTTTGAAGTTTCAGTAAATCATCCAAATACCTTGATTAGGAACACTATTTCAAATTCACCTTTCACCTCTCATTACCTGTAATTACATAGTTTTCTAAATATTCATGAAATGGCCATGAGAGATCATCTTAAATCACTATTAAAGGTTGACCTTTTGTTCAACTCTGCAATGGCTGAAACCTTTTTAAAGTGGGTGTAGTCATAACGAGAAAATAATAAAAAATGTATGGGGGACAAGCATGCCCGCTGTTGAACACACCTACTCTAAACCTAATTGCACTGAATCTACATCTATTTTATTAGCTGTTGGTGAATTGATGAATCGCTGAGCCAAAACAATGTTGTTATAAATTGTTGCCTGTGACCAAGATCCCAATTCCAGGTTTAGTACAGCAAGTAAACAATTGCTCAATTTTGTTTGCAAGATTAATTCATTTAAGGCATTAAAGCAAACATCATAAACTTTGTTTCAAACTTTGAGGAATGAACATTCTTTAAAAGGTGGAAGCCAAGGCAAAGCACAAGTGTCTGGGTGCAGCACCTGGTGGAGACAAGCTGACCACACCGGCAGCCTTCAGGCTGGGGTGGGGGGGCGTATTCCTCTTAGCCAGTGATGTTGGCACAGTAACCAGTGTGGGCAAAGATGCTAGCACTAGTACTCTATGGCCAGGGCCAGCTAAGACACTCCAGTGAAAATCAAGATTTAACGTTGTTGACATGTCCTTGTCATTGTGCTGCAAGATATGTCAGGATTTTTGTGTCTTTTCCTAATGTTGTTTTTTATATTAAAATATTACAAAAAACAACAATGGCATCCATGTGCGTACACAGTAAAGAATGATTGGTCTTTCAGTTAGTTCAATTAAGTTTGATACGTAAGTTAAATTTGTTAAAAAATTAAGAATGAATTGAATTAACTTGGGATTTAAGGTTTGAACACTTTGAAACATTCACTTCTGTTACAGTCAAATGACAATTGTCTGTTATTGATTTGTCCACCACCCAACAGTATCATCTTAGAACGTAACGGTCTGTCTCAGTTTCGCTCCCAAGTAAAGTGTTGTGGGCTGTTATTTGTTAACCCTGCGTGTCCCCCCTCATTCCTCCCCCTGACCTGGCAGCCCCACTGCTCCTCCCAGTTGAGAGCATGGCCAGTCAGAAGTCATTACACCCACTATTAACTCCTGCTCGGCTTCATTAGGCATGCAAATTGAAGAGGGACGGAGACTTGGGAAAGCCACACTGTGACTGCTCTCTCTTTCTCTTTGCTCCGTCCCCACAGCAGCCCACCAACGTTCACTTTGGGCCTGATCTCACACACATTGTGGGTGATGGAAACATTTCTAAGTAGAATTGCTTGGTAAAACTATGGGAAGTATTGCATTATTCCCCTTGGGGAATCACTCTCGTACAGTACTAGTCCAACCAGACTAATGCAGATAATATAGCTATCTATCCAATGTTATTCTTTCACACAGCTATCCCTGTAGATCTTCCTAATCGATATTTTGCTAGCACATGCCCGGTCACTGAATATGACCAAACAAATTCATGAATGAAGGACAAGTTACTCTTATTGAACAACACCAAAAAGAAGCTGTCGTTGTTGGCATCTCCACAGGGCTCAAACCCTCTGAACTCAACTGAGGGTCACTATCATTTCTGACTCTTCCTAAATTCTCAACATTATCATTCATCAGGTTTTACTATGTACCATTCCTCTCTAAACTTTGAAAGCAAAGTTCAAACTTCCATATAATTCTTTGTTCGACCCTGTTCAGAACCTCACCAAACTCTATTCTGCTGAAGCTCGGTGCGAGACAGAAAGACTGTCTTTGCCAATGTCTCCTCAAGGCTAGCCAGCCTCTGTGGAACCTCAGGGAGAAGGCTTCAAAAACACCTTTGCCTCCCAAACAATGGTGCCAGAATCACCAGGAGAATCTGTTACATCCATCTTGACTGCCCTCAGCTGGCTCCCTGTACTTTACAAATCTTGATAATAGTTCCCTGGTGGACCTGATCACCTCACACATTCCCACATATTGTCCATCCTACACATTCCTGTCTCTCCACATTCTCCACATATCCATCACCCATCTGCTTGTGGACATGTGACCACAGACCATAAACAGGCTTACAAACCCAGTATGAGTAGAGGAACTCACCAGTGGACTCAGTGTCACAGTTGTGGATGGTTTTTTGTAAGCATTGGTCTGATGATGATGACCATCTACTTACTGAACTAACTGATTGGGAGTTCTGTTTGCGTCTATATCTTATTGGTCTGCAATGGTAAGATGAAATACATGCATTTGAAATGCACTGATCGGTGTGCAGGTGAGATGTATGATGTTGCACGACAGATCTCCCAGTAGGTCGACCGGCATGGCGCTCACTCAGCTGAAAGAGGCACATGATTCCATCGTAAACACTGCCATCCGTTGGTAAAAAAGGAGAACTACATTTCATAGACCACACTGACTCTTGGCTAATAATATGCCTATGAATTTTTGGGGGGGATAAATTGTATATTTTTGGCGGAGTTCCTTTTTGTAAACTTTCCATTGGTATGGAAAAACTTATTATTACTCATAATTGACCCTGGCTTGTAAATAATTTATTTTAAAATTCACTTTTAGTCTACAGTGACTAAGCAAAGGAGATACTGGTGTTCAATGATTTCATATCATGTGCTGCCTAAAGGACATAGCCCAGCCACAGTCCAGACATTTGGTACCATAATCATGTGGAAAATTAAGACTTGGGCAAAGAGTACAAGACAAAGGACACATATGATGGGTGTCCAGCCCCCGGTGGCCTGACATCCACCACATGCATTCACTGATCCATCATGGCTCCAACCCAGCAGTGGCTTAAATTGCTAACCCGTTGCTTTGACCCCCAAAAATGTGTCGCGTAATGGCCATGCTAATTAAACATAAAAGATCAACTGTCTGTCTTAGAATGGGCGTGATAGAGATTTGGCTGTGGATCTAGGATGTAGGAGCAAAGAGAAACAATTTCCCAAAAACTGTAAATTGGGTTTTTAAAACAGGATTACTTTGCAGTGTGATTACTGTGAAAAATATTTGATTGTAACTAACATATCTGTGTTTTCATGTGTCCCCTACTTCTATGCATGTAAAGCTCTACTGGAAAGGTAGTTGTCTATTCTCCGGCTCCCCACTTGTGTTTTCTTGTGTTTCAGCCATATCTTGATAACATTTTAATATCTGGAGTGGACAACAAACAAACAGGGCAATATTCCAGTGTCTTTTGAAAGACAATGTTTCTGTTTGTGAGCTTGTATAACATCAACTCAAATTGTATTGAGTAGCATCACAACATGAAAGCTGGGTTGACGTTATCTTCAAGCTGTTCCAGTACTGGTCAAAACTTGTTGTTGGAAATGGAATCAATAATCGTGTGTTTTATATTCGAATCAATGGCAGCACTCACTGGAAAAGCACATTTTAGGTATTTTCACCTTTCTTTAAATTGGATTCAGAAAGATACTAAAACTAAAGATGGAAGTTTCTTATGAGTCTTTTAAATCTCCATTTTAAGATGGCCTGAAGCATGTTGTTTGTGATGGTTTGTTTGGAATAGTTTTTATCACGGTTTCATTTTTTATTTCTACCATCTGTCTGCACATTTTTATTCTCAGTTCTCTGTTATTATTTACATGTGTGAATTGTGCAAAAGGCCCTAACACTTTTGTCTATATTTGATCACACTTCATATATAATGTCAGGAGGATAATTACTATTGACCAATAATCTCTTAGAAGTAGAGGTTGTAGTTTTTGCAAATCATCCTCGCTACAACACCCTATATTTGAATCCAATTGTTTATACATGACTGTTTCTGTGAATTAAACCAAGGAGTCAAATAGTGAATTAAATATCCAATTATTTTTTGTTAACCACTTATGCCTTTTGTTGTTAAAGGATTAAAATGGTAAGCAATCATGCAAGTAATGTTGCAGTTACTGGAAAAAAAAGCTGTGATTTAACTTACAAGCATGAATAGTGAAACTACATTTTATACATTTCCAGTGATCTCAACATATCAGGTAATCTGAAAAGCCGTGTAGGACACAAGGAAGAAAAATTGAGAGAGAACGAGTTGTTCAAGTTGCCAGAAGGGAAATCAACTTCCCTGTCCCTACCCATATGTTACCAAGGTACTGTTCCATGACATCTACCCGATTTCTGACAGCCTGAGTTTCAGAGACTGGTCTTTAGCAAGTCCATCTGGAAGACTAAGCCTGGCATCCATAGAGTAAAAGAGGGAACCATTAAATAAAGTGTGATTAATTGAGGTAAGAAGAAACCGGGCATTTATCGGTTTTTGCTTTGGTGTTTTTTGTGTGCTGGTTTAGGTATTTTTCTTTTAAATCCTATCCCACTTTATGTCAAACATTTGGGTTCCTTCTGCACACTGAATTTCTAAAACAAAGACTTAATCTTATTGAGAATTGGCTAGTCCTGGACCTACAGAGGAGAGTGGAAAAGCTCAAGGGAACTGCACTTGATTCACTGACCTTTGTCCTCTCAGGAAATAGATTTGCATCTAATCCAAATTTATATTTAAGGAACATAGTCAAAACAGGTTACTCTCAATCTTTGGTCTCGGCAGACTTTAACAAATGTTCTCATCTGTACGGATACCTGGATAACCAATCCTATCAATGGCCTTACACTCAGGTGTTTCATGGTTTTTATTGCCTAAAAGAGAAGTGATGTAGCAGGATTTGCGAGACACTGTTTTGTATGGAAGCCTAAAAGGTACTTCATTTAAAGTATTGATGTGAATTAAAATTGCAGCCTTCCCTATCCCTATTCCCTATCCCCAGCAACTTTCCAGATCCTCCCATGGGATCCGGAGGCATTCCCAGGCCAGAGAAGATAGATAATATCACCAGCGCATTCCTGGTCTACCCTGGGGTCTCCTACCAGTAGGGCGTGCCCTCCTACCCGTAGGGCGTGCCCTGAAAATCTTCAACGGGAGGCGCACAGGGGGCATCCTTATTAGACGCCACCTGATCTTCTTTCGACGCAAAGGAGCAGCGAATCTACTCCGAACTCCGTCCGGATGACCGAGCTCTTTACCCTGTCCCTAAGGCTGAGCTCACAAGAAACACATTTCAGCCACTTGAACACGCAATTCTATTCTTTCAAAAGCTACCCAAATCTCATGGCTAAAGGTGAGGGTTGGAACGTAGACCGACTGGTAAATCACAAGTTTCGCCTTTCAAACTCATGCTCTATTTATCCCTCACTCGTGAACAACAACCAGAGATCTTGAACTCCCTCGCTTGGGGCCGAAACTCACTCCCAACCTGGAGAACCCTCCACCATATCCTGCAGAGAACCATGGCCTCAGACATGGAGTTCTGGATTCTCAGCCGGACCGTTTCACAATCAGCTGCAAACCTTTCTAGTGCATGCAAAAGATCACAGTCTGAAGAAGGCAACAAAACCACATAATCTGCAAAAAGCAGAGAAGCAATTATGAGGTTCCCAAACTGGACGTACTTCTCCCCCTAGCTACACTTCGAGATTCAATCTATAAAAATCACAAACATAACCAGTGAAAAGAAGCAGCCCTGGTGGAGTCCAACGGCCACTGAAACCCGTATTTGACTTTGTGCTGAGTATACGGACATAACCATTGCTTCGGGTATATAGGGACCGAATGGCTCAAAGCAACGTCTCCGGCACCCCATAGTCCCACAGTACCTCCCACAAGACTACCCGGGTGGCTCAGTTGTAGGCCTTCTCCAAGTCCATAGAACACATGTAGATTTAATGGGCAATATCCCTTGCCCTCCCGAACAGCCCTGCAATTGTAAAGAACTTATCCCCTTTTTCATGACCAGGACGTAATTAATCCCCATTGCTCCTCCTGGATCCATGGTTTGACAATCGGTCGGAGGGTTCTTTCCAACACCCTGGCATGAGCTTTCCTCGGTAAACAGAAAAATGTGATACCCCGATAACTGGAGCACACCCTCCGGCCCCCCTTTTTTAAAGTGGGAACTGCCACCCCGGTCTGCCACTCCAAAGGTACTGTCCAGGATGCAACACCGATACGGCGTGTCAACCAAGACAGCTCAGTTATGTCCAGGGCCTTCAGCATCTCTGGGTGAATCTCTTCCACACCTGGTGCCTGGCTGGTAAGGTGTTTCCCAACTACCTCTGCCAGGGATATTGCTAAGACCCTGAGTCTTCGAACACTGCCTCCTCCACAAAGGACGTGTTGGTGGGGTTAAGAAGTTCCAAAAAGAGCTCCTTCCACCGCCCGACAATATTCCTAGTTCGGACCAGCAGTTCTCCTACCCTGCTCAACAGAACCTGGGCCAAGCCCCGCTTTACTTTTCGGACTCTCAAAATTCACCCTTACAACATGCTTTGGTGTACCTAGTCTGTCCTGCAGCCTTCCCTCCATCTGACATTGTTGACATTTCCGGCCCTTCTCTTTACCCAAGAGTTCAATTCACATTTGGTCTTATAATGTGACCACAAAGTTGATCTGCAGCTTAAAGTGCTCTGGTACCCGGCACACTTCTGAACCTCAATATGCTCGAACATAGTGTTTGCTATGGTCAATCCATACTTAGCACAGAAGTCCAGCAAGAAAGGCAGGCCATTCCTCCCAATCACCTATTTTATAATAATTAACTTGTTTTTACTTATATTTTTTAAGCAACAGCACACTTGTAATGTAGCCTGATGTGCTTCCGTGATTCAGCCTTTGCCAAATAAACATGTTCACTGTCCAATTTCTGAACCCTACTTACTCTGACACATTTTGACAGGTTTTCTTTGGTCTGTAAAGCGCATGTGTCTGTATTGGTGATCCAGCTCAATTCCATAGCACAGTCATAGCTGGCATAGTCCCCTGCCTTAAATAGGCGCTCTGCCTGCAAATTTAAACTACTTGTGTGGAAAGCAAGGAAAATGTATCTAATGCCTTGGAATGTGCTCAATCTTTTTACACATTTCGAAGGCAGTGGTGTACACGTTATGAATAGTATGTAATCAAAATCATTAATGAATCATTTTAAATTAACTTTAGGCAAAACATTTTATAAATAACTGCAGCTATATTCCAATGCCCACATGTATATATACATATATATAGTATTAGAATTATTGTGCCCATCCCTACTAAATACTGTGAGGAATCATCAGGAACATCAAATTTACTGGATGTAGAAAACAATATCAATCAAACTGAATCAAACCGCAAAAAATTCTGTGATGACCCTATGTGTCCATAGGATGATTTGAATGCAATTGAAAATCAAAAGAATGACAGACCCCTAGAGTGGATTATTTAAATCGCAAAACAGTTTGCATTTGGCATTGTTTTGCACATGACCGTTTGCTTATTGACAATTGGAGACCAATATGTCCTCTTGATAACGATCAACAACGATAATATTTGCAAAAAGAATTAAGACAGTTTTTGGTCTAATTATTAGTGGGTCTCTATCTGGATTGATGGGAAATAGGCATATTTCAAAATTATAGTAATATAGTAATTAATATGGTATATTAATTTAGATTTAGTTTCAAAATGAAAGCTCTTCAAATTTGTGTTCTGATGAACAAAGCATATGATACAACTTAATACACTTTCAAATTCAGCGAACATTTTCTGCAAGGCAACACAAACAATGTATATGAATGGAAACCGTTCAATTACAATACATTTGGATATATTCCTTTGATTTGAAATAAAACGTGGTATTAGACAGGGGTGCCTAATTTCCCCATTTGTCTTCCTCTTTTACACTCTTAACAGCTTGTTAACATTGAAAACTGTGCCATAAAGGGCACTTTAATCGTGGGAATGAAGTTTGTCATCAGTCAGCTCTCTTTTTAACTTTAAATAAGGGATGCCACCCAGGTTACTTTTGTAATAAATACAGACATTCTTTAAAGTTACTGGGCCTTTTTCGAACCTAGCGAGTAGTGAGTTATCTGCCCTTAAAGAGTGTGAGATTCACCATATCTGTAATACACCCATGCAATAAACAGTTATGTATTCAAGAGTTAAAATGATCAAAATACCGAACATGTGGTTTAAACATTGATCCAATTATAGATAAGGCCAAGTAAAGTGCAAGAGTGATCTATCTTTGAAAGGAGGAGTTTTGTGAACTAAATTGGAGGGGAATCCATGCCTATGCTGCTCTCTCACTCTATGTCTCTAATAATTGTTGATGTTGATAAGATTCTTTGTAATTTCATGTGCAAAAAGAACACATTATGTTAAAAACATGTTGTTATGAACACAAATTAGTCAGGAGAACTTAACTTTCTTGATTGTACTACCTTTAACATTTAACATTTTAAATCAATTGGATTAAACACACACAATAAAAAAATCAACAATAATTTTCTCCAAATTAGGCAATCTTACATTTGTTTTGGTTTATAATTATAAAATTGCAAACATACTGTTAAAATTGTTCACTTTCCATCCACAAATGCTGTTTGCTTGGTCCCTCATCTATGAACCTAACTTCTTGCCTCACAAATATTTTATCTGGAATAATACAGATTAAATAAAAACAAATTTCTGTTCTATCAGAATTGATAGTCAAATGATGCAGCGTAGCCCTGCGATGGATTGGCGATCTGTCCAGGGTGTACCCCGCCTCTCGCCCGAAGTCAGCTGGGATAGGGTCCAGCCCCCCCGTGACCCTGCACAGGATAAGCGGTTCTGATAATGGATGGATGGATGGATGATGCAGCATGGTGGCTCAGTGGTTAGCACTGTTGCCTCACCACAATAAGGTCCTGGATTCAATCCAAACCTGACCCAAGTGACCTTCTGTGTGGAGTTTGTGTTTTCAGCTTGTAAGCCTGGGTTTCCTCCGGACACTCCGGTGCCTCCCACTGTCCAAAAACGTGACTCTAAATTATCCGTAGATGTGAACGTGTGTCTGAGTTGTTGTTTGTCCCGACGGTTTAGCTGCGGTATAATATCTTCTAACTACCATATTCTTTGCCAGCAATTCTGTTATACCCTTTTATATGTATACAACTATTGTGCTGTACCATGAAGAAAAGACTTGTAAAAGAGAGTAACTTATGAAAAGTGATGGTGAGTAACACAATCATGTGGGTGTAGATACAGATAAGAAGACAACTTTTATATAGTCTTTTATATAGCATATATTTAAGCCTTTCATAACTTATGCATTTACCACTTCAACTGATTCCATGTCTGTTTTTCAGGTTGCAGGGCAGACTACTTCAACAGCATCTAGCTTTTTCAGGTGAGGGAAAATCCTTGGTAAATCAACTATGCCATATCAGCCTTATATTTTGCGTTGAGGGTTAATCTTTATACCTCACGTTTTTTGGCCTTTGATAGGTTGAGATCCCACAAGTGCTCATAGAAAGTAGCTGTGAGCAACACACAAGCCAGGCTGAGTTAGAGTCAGCAATCAGAATCTTTATTTGGGTAGAGCACACTTTTGTACAGGTTTCTTTTTGCAAACGCCCGGCCTGCTCCAGCGTCACCGGCTCCGTTCTACCCAACCTCCCACTGAAACAAAAAGACACCCATAAATAACCGACAGCTGATCAATCAACAGATTCCCCACACCTGTTGTCAATCCATGATTAGTCAGCTGCAGGTCTCCCCACCACAGCCTTGCAGCGCCCTCTACTGGACAGATGCCGCCACAAACCTCACAGTAGCATAATGTGTGCCTACGTGTAGGCACTATTTGGACCATGATCTGTAAATATAGATTAAGTTGTATAGAGCAAAGCTACTGACCAAAGCATGTGACGAGTATAAGCCAATGAAACTGTTAAAAGGTGTGGCATGTCAAAAACATTTTTTACTGTCCAACTCTGTCTAAAACTAACCAGGCTTCTTACACTGCCTTTATAGGCTTCTCTGGTCACCTCAGCGGAGCGGTTTGCTCATAAAACACGAGGGAGCTATGACGGCCACAAGTGGCATTGTAAAAGGTTGTCGAATCCCATTTATATGTGCTGTATATACTTGTTGCGCTTCTGTCAATCTCTCTTCCTTACTAATGTCCAGCTTGTCTCAGACAACTCCTTCGCCAGCTACATGTTTTTGACTTTGCAGACGGGTATCCAAACCATCAGGCGCTGCCAGCAGCTCTAACTAGGGGTCTATGTAGTGAACACTGAAAGTGTCACACTCCTGTACTCTCGCATACGTATTTATGTAGTTTATTACACAAGTTTTTTTCTGACCACCATATTTCAATAACAGTACGTACTACACACACACAGTTCATACATCAAAGTGTGTGTGTCCTGGTCCGTTGGAGTGTGTTTTTCATACTGTGACGTCATAAACTAGAAAGTATTCATATCACATTAAGTAAATATGTAGAACTTTTAAAAGATCACACTTTTGAACACTGTAGTTTGCCCTCGCAGATATCAGCAACCGTACATGCCATTCATTCATTCATATAGCCACATGTGTGTCTCGGTACAAAGAGGAATGCTTTTTCAAAGTGTCTCGTTTAACATTTATACGCTTTTATTATTTTTAATTAACATGCTTTATTTTAGGCCTCAGCTGAAACGCTACTCCTCATACGAATTGTATGCGGCATGTACGGTTCCTATGTCCAAATGTTCACGTTACCTTTGTGCATACACGCATCATTTTCTCATGGATATCCTTTATACTTTTGTAATTGTGTTATTATCCAAGTGAGCTTCATTTAAATGTACCAATTAAAGTGGAGTTGACACACAGTTCATGCGTCAAAATGCTCATCTTGACGTGAATCATACAATGTCAACATTGCAGAAAATATTATGAGATACATGAGGCACAATCAAATGTGGTTAACTGAGCATCATCCAGGATCCTTATTGACTTCCTCTCAACCTGTAGCTCAATGACTGTTAATGGTGGATTTAAGATCAGGGTGTCTGAATACTCAGTACAGCATACGGATTCAAGTAGTTATCTCATTTTAGCTACAATGAGTGTGTGTGTTTGTATATGCATACACTCACACACACTCACACACATACACACACACATACTCACATACACACAGTCATCATGATACATTTTATACACTATAAAATGTTGATCAGACTCTCATGATTGAATGATGCGAACATGATATTTATTGTCCTGTGATTTCAATGTGTCTAGTTACACAGTCTGTATTAATTAAGGTAGGTTTGATTAAAAAGTTGTTCCATCTCTGCTTCGGTCTCGGTGTTTACCCATGACTATAATGGGTAAAATATTCAGCTATTCATAAACAAGCCTGTATTAGCTTGTCTGCTATCAATTTACAACTTTCTTTAAATGGTAAATTGCACCCTTTGCATGGAGAACAATATGCCATAAATACAGCACATTTGCCTACATTCATTGTTATTATATAGCCAACAACCAACAAATCTTATGAGATGTTCAATTCTTGTAGTGCTATAAATGTAAGACAATTCATAACAAAATTCTAACCGATTGAAATTTCAGAAAACTCAAAACAAAATGCGAAATACATTGCCACTTCAAATATCACAGACCAGATCCATAAATTCAATACAATTAAATTAATATATAAAACTAGTTGAGAGAATTTGAAATCAGTGCTATTTGATCCGTTTGCAAGATATTTTAGAGCTGAATAAAGTCACAAAAGAAATACTCTTCAGACTTGTATCACAAATATAGATTTAATTTAATGTCTGTGTAAACAAAAGTTGTTTGGAAGAAAGTAAAGATAGGAAACTAACACTAATATAGTGTATGGGTTGGACCACATTCAAAACTGACAACAGAAATGCAGCACAACGAACATTGTAATTTTCTGCAAGATTGAAGACTACATTTTGTTGTGTCAAAACATAGTAGTCAAGGTGAATGGGCACAGGTATTATTGAAATGCATAAAACTACAGCCCTGCTGGACAAAATGTATGCCAGAAAAAATCATGACCAAATTAGTGAAGAGTTGTCAAGCAGAGAAACAAGAAATTAAACAAACCATGATTTTAAGAAATCAACTTAAAACGTAGTGCCCTTAATGAACAGAAAGCTTATCCTTTATCTATTATACTGTTTTCCGCCAGCGTCTTTATGACTCTCACTGCAAGTGTTTCCATAGTCACCAGCTGGCAAAAGAGACATGATCAAGTAAATATTGCAAAGGAAAAACACTCCACTTTGGGCAGTTCATTTCACTCACTCTGCCATTGAGCTCTTGTGATAAATGTGATCCATGTTTTGTGTAATCTTTTTTGCTTTTGTAATACCAATGCCGCTAACAACACCTGTACATAACCAACACCTCATTTTTTTATACTTGCAAATTCATAGAATTGGAAATAGCAGCGAGTATAACAGGAGCATCAGATATTATATGGAACTGTTGATGTGTCACTAACCATTCAAATAAACCATTGAGGGCATGCACTCGTTCCTAAGAGTGATGGCTTTGTATAGCATACCAGATTTAAAGAAAAATATACAGATGGAAAACAAACAATCCTACATTTTACATTGTTTTTGTGCCACATACTACACAGCACCAAGGGACAGAATAGTTTGGCTAGTTGGAGATTACCAAAAATAAAAATTAAAAGGATAAGTGAATTTATGTATAATTTCATAAGTCAACAGATGGTGGCATGGCGCCGGCATGAGCGAAAGGTAAAAAAAGATAAAATCAATAGAACTATTTTGATAAATTGTTATAGACCCTTGGCTAACCCAACTTTATACACTTGTTTAAAAAAAAAATTCAGCTAAATAATGACATACAGTAACATAGAATTTTCCTATGCGCTGTAGCTCAGACCTACGTATCAGGAGCAGCATGGTGTCGTCATGCCAGACCTATCTCCACGCTTTGTTGTGCCCGGAGCGACAGGCCTGTGCGAAAGTATTGAGGCTGATGGCTTACCACCATGGGGGTGGCTAATCTGGCTTTGTTACTGGCTTGTGCAGGTGTCACTAAAAGAGCCAGGCCTTTCTGGGTGAAGGTTAAACCTACCCATAATGAAATTGCCCAAAAAAGCGCAACACATAGGTAGCCACATACACACACACATAGAGCCACATATACAATGAGTTGCGAATATTTCTGCAAAAATGTAAACATTTTCCAGCCGAAATTTCCAGCATTTATACTGCAGCTCCTAATCAAACAGCTTTGTCCAATCTTGAGTGGGACAATTGCATCTTCATATCATCACCCAAATGGCATATTGTTCTTTAGACAAAAATGAATTATTCAGTATCATTCTGATAACTAATGTACTGTCATTTTGAATGATTTGAGAGACTTGAATAGATTCTTTAAATAGTAGCAAAAATTCAGACGTTGCAAAATAGTAGCTCCAACGAGTTGCTAAAACTTGTAATGTTAATTTCACTGAATTGTATATTGAAGGGAATATAACTTGGCATAACTTTCATACAAACATTAACTTACAATAACATTAAATTCCTGCTGTTTTTTATAGTGCTGGCTTTAGCTTCTGTAAATAGGGGTGTATTGTAAGCAACACTTTAGTGGGCGGTGCACGATATAGATTTGCAGGCAAGGAAGGAGGACAGAGGCAGGAAGAAAATAAGTAGTTTGTCGATCTCCAACTATTAATATGAGGAATGTAAGGAAATACCAAGGGACAAAACATGCTGCTCCTTTTTTCTCTCACTCCAACCTCAAATTAAATGATGGGGAAATGGGGGCGGGGTGGAGAAGGGGAAAGAGAAGTGAAGAAAAAAAAAGTTAATTGCTTGCCAATCGATACTTCTACAATTACTTTGTGACAAATGGCTGGCTGGCAGTGCTAGGGTGGGTTCAGATGAGGAGTGTGGAATGGGAAGAGGGTCGGCAGTGGGTGGGCAGCTTTACAGGGATTGGCTGTGATCAGGGAAAGGAAATGTTTGCTTTTGTGCCTCCAAGCGTGGCCGCCCTGGGCTTGTGACAGGGAATTAGTGTCAGCTTTAAACAAGAAGCAGGGCCCTCCAGGGATTCCTCCAGAGCTGAGAAAACACACACATACACACTCTCTCTTTTTCCACACACGCAGAGACACACCCAAAGATATATTAAGTCTTGTTGTCATTAGATTCTGCTTTCATCCAATAGTAGCCAGCCAAGATTGGCGAGAAAGGAGGGTGTTACCTGGTATAGGTTTGCCCATTATGGCTGGCCTAACCCTTTAGTTATGAATACTGCATGTTTGTCACGCTGATGCAAATGATGTGTGTGGATATACATAGTGTAAACAATGCCTTTGCCTGTCTGCGAGCAACAAGTGCATTCTGTGCCTTTTCATTTTCGTATCTACCAAATCTGCAGCCGACCGCATAGTCAACGCATATTACCGTCCTCTTGCTGTAAGCAGTCATGGTGCTTGGATTTCAGAGCTCCATCCGGATGGTCGAGCTCTTTACCTTTCCCCTGAGGCTGATCCCTGCCACCCTACGGAGGAAACCTATGTCAGCCGCTTTTGGTCGCTAACATCGGCTCTTGACCATGGGTGAGGTTTCGATTGTCGACCGACCGACTGAATTTGCCCTTAAGCTCACCTCCTTCACCACGACGGTCCGGTACAATGCCCACATTACAGGTACGAGTGCATTGCTGCTCCATCCCACCTGTCAATTCCATTTTTTTCCTCACTCGTAAACAAGATCGTGCCTTGCTTGGGGCAGGAACTCACTCCCAACTCCCACCATCTGTAAGGAGCAGAGAAGCAAATCTGATATCCCCAAACTGGACACATGTCCATTACCTTGTTTTATTCTCCTGGTTACAACAACAATGGTTAAGTATTTAATTCTTTATGCACCTGCTTTCATTTAAACTTGTTTACCAAAACTGTTTTAATTGCTCACATATTTATGAGTCTGTCAATCTTGAACTTTCTACCTCCCACTCTTCTCCTCCTCCTCCTCTCCCACTCTTCGTCCTTAATTAAACCCTAACTGTCTTGGAGGACAATCAGGCATGATATTGGTAAGGTTTCTTGTTTATCCCTCATTAAACCCTGCCCAAAACAAAATGTACCCTTCTGTCAACTCCCTTTATTCTAAATTGGTGATCTACTTAATTAACTTTAATATTTGAGAACTTCCATACTGTAATGTATTTGTAAGAAACATTTTACAACATTTTTCTGTTCACCCTTCACTTTTTGGGAGCTTCAGTGTCAAACACGAAGCAGCATATGGAAACCCTTGTCACCCACAGCGGCATGGCGGCTGAATGTCAGGTGCAGTAGAACAGACAAAGAGGCCAGCATGGGATTAATGGCCAACGTTCCATCAAGTCAATCCCCTGACAGCATACCCCTAACATTGAATCCCTTTTGTTCCCCTGTGCAATTAAGATGGACACACCAATAGACTTGGCTTCTTGCTCACTTCCATGTTGCTCACCAATGTATGAAGGACAAATCTTGCCATAATGAAAAATTAACATATTATTGATTAAATCACTAAACAAATAATGTATACACTTATTCATAATTCATTTTAATAAATCAATTACACTTGAAGAAGAAAGACGTAAAACAAATCCCAAAAACAAATTCCTAAGACAGGATTTAGCTTTGATTAGAAGTGCCCTCAAGGGAAGGCGAATGCAGCATGAAAAAGTCGGTTCTTGCCCTGGTTTAGCATCTCATTTATAAAATTCTTCACTCCTAATTTCATGTTAACTATTATTTTAACTATTCCTCATTGTTGCGTCACACACTTCTTGATTGGCCACTACTTGAATTCAAGTGTCAATGACCACAGATACACACGTTCTTGCTTTCTACTTTGCTTTTTGTATATTCAACTCAAAAAGCCAATGTACAAATCGGACAATGTATAATATACACCTGAATTGCTATAGCAATGCTTGATGATGTTGGCCAGTAAGAATTGAACAATAAAACATCAAAATTCAAGCCAGCTCACATACCAGTAGTCTAAATGTGTAACAATCTGCTTCTGTTAGATTGTTTGTGAGTCTGAATGTTTAATGTGTAATAATTAGGTTAGGCATAAGTGGAAGGCATAAGTGAGGCCAAGAAGAATCGCGCAAGTCTTGGTCACATTTCCTAAGTCAGTCATTGCTTGGGATGTACCTGTAAGACAACACCAACATCTTCTTAGTAACCTGACATCATAACGGAGATTTTCATTGTGTGGCTCACAAAATCCTGCTGAGTGTCTCATTCACACTATAGGACACTGTAAGGGATTGCTTTATTGCCTTGTTGCAGCATTAACAATTGATTGGTGGTCTGTGTCTGATACTTGCAGAGTTCATGAGTTGATTTAAACGACATAGGAACCGATGCGGACACTGTACAATAAATAACATAGGTGTGTTGTTGCTCTGGTAGATGTCTCTTTCCTCTGGGTCAAAGGAGCACGAGTAAGATGGGGAGGGAAAGAGACCCCAGTGAGATGTTTGGGCCATGCTTAGAGTGTGCGGTGCTAGTATAAGACATAAGATGAGGACTTAGAGTCATTGTCATTCTCTCCAGATCACCCTTGCTGTCAGTATTGAATCACCCTCCAAGTACTGAAGTAATCAAACCTACACAGTGCATCCACAAAGTATTCACAGCGCTTCACTTTTGTCACATTTTATCGTGTTGCAGTTTTATTCCAAAATGTATTAAATACATTTTCCTCAAAATTCTACCCACAGTACACCTGAATGACAAGGTGAAAAAGAGATTTTTGCAAATTAATTAAAAGTAAATAACAAAGAAATCACATGTACATAAGTATTCACGCCCTTTGCCATAAATCTCAAAATGTAGCTCAGGTGGGTCCTGTTTCCAACTTTGATCTTTGAGATGTTTCTATAGCTTAATTGGAGTCCATCCAAGGTAAATGCAGTTGATTGGACATGATTTGGAAAGACACACACCTGTCGATACAAGGTCCCACAGTTGACAGTGCATGTCAGAACATAAACCAAGCATCAAGTCAAATAATTGTCCGTAGATCTCCAAGACAGGAATGCCTCAAGGCACAAGTCAGGGGAAAGGTACAGAAAAAATGCCGCAACTTTGAAGGTCCCTATGAGCACAGTGGCCTCCATCATCTGTAAATGGAAGGAGTTTGGATGCACCAGGACTCTTCCTAGTGCTGGCCCGCTGTCTAAACTGAGCGATTGAGGGAGAAGGGTCTCAGTAAGGGAGGTGACATAGAACCCGATGGTCACTGTGCAAGAGCTCCATTGTTCTTCTGTGAAGAAAGAGAACCTTCTCGGCCGCAATCACTCAATCAGGCCTGTTGGGCCGAGTAGAGTAGAGCTAAACCGGCAGTTATTCCCGACATTTCACTACGTCACGTTTCTTTAAGGTCAAAGATGTCCATCTTACAGATTGTAACCTGTAGGTCTAAAATAAATTTTGAAGTCCATCAATGAACAAATCAAAGAATGGTTAAACCGTTCTTTGCCTGCAATGACAAATATCTCCTTTGTATTGTCAATCTGACACCTCGCCACATAACTGTTGTTGAAGGCTAGAGATTTGCACAATAACATCGCTACAGCTCAAACAGCAAATGTGGCACTGTAGTAGAATGCCACATTGCGATGTGTATTGTGGTCATAGCAATGAAAATGTGACATTCACGATTCACGAAAACATAGAGTCCAACTTGTTGTTTTAATCTAGCAAAATCTTTAAGTCAATCCAATTTAAACAGTCATGTTTACTCAAAAACAATTGAATTAACATGTTGAAGTCGCCAAGTGGCTCCTGACCAAGTAAGGTAATAGTTATCATTATAGCTGCCCTAATAGGCCATTGAGGCCATAGATGATACGTTCCCATTAATCCCAGCAAGCTAACAGATATATTATTAATGATAATGTAATTTATTTGGATTGTGTTTACTATGTATACTTGGACATGTGTGTCAAATTTGGCTCATTTTTTAACAATGGGAAGTACAGAATCAGGGGGAATAATAATAATAATAATAACAACAATTGGTGGCCAACTGCAGCAATTAAAGATGCTTATGCTGTTCTTGGATAGAGAATCAAGCAATGAAGAACAGTGCTGTCTAGTCAGTGCTGTTAGAGAAGGAATTCTGAAATAAAAAAAATAAAAATTTATCTTCACTACCTTGAATCTTGACCCCAACATGGTTTTTGATGGATGGAGGAAGTACCTTTGAACATCTAGATGAAGGTGTCTTAAACCAGTGTCCATGTGGCAGATAGGTGACAGGGCAGGCATCTAACACATCACTGCAGTGTCCCTTTGCTAGAGGGAAGCCAATCAACATAATCAATCAACGGCCGCCAAAGAGAGTAAAATCCATCAGCGTAACCTCTTTGGGGGAACTTTCTTTCCTTCAGCTTAATGAAAGACAAGACATCCTGCAGCCATGATTGGAACGAAGAAGGTGGTAGTGGGGGTTTCAGAAAATCATTCCCTTCAGGCAATTAATGAGGTGAAGGGGATGACAATTGACTGTATGTCAAACTAACTGTACACCAAAGAAAGCTTACATGTGGGCACAATGGGCTTCTCTCCTCCTCCAAGACTGAAAATGTTATTAACCAATAATTTCCAGAATCCAGACAATTTAGGACACAGCCAAAACACAGAACATAACAGACACACAAATTGAAGCACATAAAATAGAATATTTGAATGGGAAGATGTTCACCTAGAATGGTTCAATAAATTAATAGTTGGTTCAATTAATTCATAGTTCCTGTCTAGGACATTGGACAGTGTGCATGGTGGTAGATGAGACATTTACAGTCTCTAAATATGTGGAAGTAACGAGCACACATAATAAAATCACGTCTAATAAGTATACATCCATGGTGACGTCTGTAGTCCAGTGTAAAAACAATGTTTAGCAGTAAGCGTCAAAGTCGACCTTGAATAATTGAAGTCGTTTGGATTTTTGGACAGTAACTGTTCTTATTCAACTTGGACAAAATTTGCGCTGAAGCCTTTAAATTGGGTTTTTGTGAAATGACATATGAGGGTGGTTCTGTATGCACACAGGCACATTGCCTGAACAACTGGCACTTTGTCTCTGCAGATGGAGCCACAGGTGGAGGGGGAAAGGACCTGCCAGGTTTCTGTCATGTGAACCCCTTGGTGTGTGCGGGCCGTTATGGTTACATGGATCATAAACCTCAAGGGCTGTCAGCACTGTACCACATCCTTGAATCAACACTGCACTCTAGTGGACTGCTGGGACATTGTCACATGCAAAAGGGTTAAAACCTTCCTTGCTTATTTGTTATCTGTAGAACAACATGACCAACAACAAGAAGCATACCACTTATAATTAATGAATATTAATTAAACTAAAATGGCATGGCACCACAGAGCCCATTTTCTCAACTTCCTAACGTCTCTGCGGTGACCAAGTGTTCGGTACTGTAGGGTCGTCGGGGGTTTGCCCTACCAGACCATCTGAGGAAGCTTCAGACCCTATCCACTTGTAAATCAGGCCTAAAAACTTGTCCATTTGTGAAGGCCATCCACTTGATTGTTTTATGTTGTACAACAAGCTGACATAATTAATGTGTTTGTTGTTTAACACTCTTTACCCTTGTAATCTTGTGATGTCCATCTATGTTAAACGTCCTCTGCCTCAATTCCCACCTCTCTGTCCTAGGTTTATTGCATCCTAAAAAAAATGATTAAACGGTAACCTTGGGTGTTTAGAACGGCGCCTATAAATTAAATGTATTATTGTTATTATGATTATTAAAATGAACAGCCATTCATCCACAATCCATTTAATCATAGAATGTAAATTTGTAGATAAAACATAAAAGTAAGTTTTTTTTGTCTACAGGACATCCAAATGTGGTAACTACAGCAGCAGCAGTTACAGCAGCTAAAAATATGCATTTGTTCCATGTTTGAGAAGGACCTGTTAGATGTTTACTTTAGCACGCACCATTCTAATGTCAGTTTCTGTACTTATAATTCTGTAGTTTATGTTCCCCTTAGTGCTTCTTTATGCCTCCAACATGCTAGTCAATGTGACTACCTTATTAATTTAACACATTTTTGTCATAACTTTAGACGGTCTTGATTTTGTATCAGTAAGTTTGAAATACATTTAAAATAAATGTGTGACGCTTAACCTTGGTAGTCTCACCCTCTTTGAGAACTCTTTGAGGCCAATAGTATTAGGAGACCTCCTCGTGCTATTTCACCCCAGAACTCGATCCCTTCCCACGCGGCCATCTTTACCTCCACAGCACAGGGCAAACAAGCTAGCATTCCATTGTTTAGCCACGTTTATTAAGACAGCCTACTTTATTATATATTTTATTGTATGTCAGCCTTTTAAGTGCACTAAAAATCACAATGTGTGTGCAATCTTACAAAAAAGTTTTGATGCAAAGAGTGTGCTTGTCCCTGTACAAATGCACTGATAATACATTAATTAGTTGGCTAGTTGCTTAAACGTAAATACAATAATCAGAGCGAGATACTTAGAATATACTTTGAACCAACCATGATTAGTGCTTAGCAGTTATAAGAATTTGTAGTAAATTAAATTACACAACATGGGATATTCGTGTGTTGGTGCTGTACCTGGAGTTCCTTGCTCTTTCTTTCTAACAAATATTGCTTTGGTCCTTCTATGACAGTTAGCCCCGGTAATCAAAAGGTTGTTTGTATATTGTATTGTATGTGTGTTTGTAGTATTTCTGGCGTAAGCTTTTTATTGGTGAAATTAAGAATCACCTTTTTTTAAATGACATGACGACTTAGCATGTAGATTGAGTAATTATCTCCCCCAATAAAGGATGCCATTCTTGTCTCACTGACAGTGTGATGGCTTTATTTTGTTACCAAAAAAGTGAAGACTAATAAGCAAACATACATTTTCATCATGTCACTTTTGAACCACAGTAGTATTGAAATATATAAACAAATAAAAAGTATATAAAATCTTTCTGTTTTCTTTTGATGATCATTGTTGCTTAGACTTCACTGCTGCAATAAATTTGGTGTACAGATTGCCAGAAGTCTAAAAAAAGAACAAAATAGGATTTTCTTGTCAGTAGGCCGATAAATAAAATATAATCTAGAATAAACTGAATAAATGTGGAAACATGTTTTGACTAACCTGAATGATATAATAAATTATTCCCAGGTAGGCCACAATGCAGCCACCAAGGAAAAGGTCGAATGCAGCAGGTTTCACTCTGAATACCAAAATAATTTGTTTTATTAATTAGAACAATTTTTGCCCACATTAAGCTCTCATTCTAATTATAATTGTGTTTCTTACCTGTACATTATCATCGGCTGGTTCATCTGGTCAAAGAAGGTAATATCGGGTTCCCTGTCAAATAAAAGATCAATTTACCGTCCCTTGGCTATGATTGTCTCATTTGAAATTAATAATAATT
This sequence comes from Galaxias rostratus, assembly GCA_036024795.1. NCBI lineage: Eukaryota > Metazoa > Chordata > Actinopteri > Galaxiiformes > Galaxiidae > Galaxias > Galaxias rostratus. Next base: position 32,671 of record JAVQJS010024210.1, on the reverse strand, counting down.
ATAATAATGCATTTTATTTAGTTTTAAGTGCTTTATCACGACACTCAAAGTGCTTTTACATGATTAGATCACCAATTAATTACATACACTGAACAATGGACAGACAGCTATCAGACACTACACCCAGTCTGAGTAACGGCCACGGCAGCCAATTTGCATCAGACTTGCTCACTCAACGTATATTACATCTTTCTCACACACATAAAACACCCAGAACAACTCCAAATTAATTGTCAGTGACTGGTCAGAGCATTGGCAGGAGGATGAGGCATGTTTTTCTGGACTGTGGGAGGAAACCGGAGTACCCGGAAGAACCCACGCAACCACGGGGAGTACATGCAAACTCCATACAGAAAGGTCTTTGGGTCAAGGTGGGGATCGAACCCAGGACCTTCTCGCTGTGAGGAAACAGTGCTAGTCACTGTGCCACCGTGCTGCCCAATGAGAATTAATGATATAAACCTTCAATTTCAGTTCAAGTCCAGTTTTTGGGACATGGTGCCTGGAAAATGTCCCATGTAGAAACAGATTACTTGATTGATTCCCATTTAAAGATGTCTCTGTTCCAGCTAATTTGGACAATTCATTGAACTAATGTCGATAAAATTGTATTATTGTTGTTGTTAAGGAATATTTAGTCGATTAGGAATCTCTTTGTGAGTTACCTTTTTAGTGGCTCATGGCTTCTGCTTTGTGTGTGTGTGTTTGTGTACCTTTTATCCATGCGGAAGGTGTGTTTATGGACCTGTTGCAGATAGTGTCTCAGCTCCTGTTCAAGTGAACTGACTAAGAGAAGGTGTCCCTGCTCCTTGTCCAGTAGCTGTGTGGCTCGTGGGACCGAGGTTAAGAAGGCCATGAGTGTAGCTAGGCGACTGTCCTGGACCTCCTGAAAGAATATAACAGAGACAGCACGTTTGTCATACAGCAGCAGCACCCTGCACACATCTCTGATAATATGCAGGATCAGCAGGGTTGTCCGGGTTAGCCCTTGGACAGAAAACGAGTGGTTGCCGGAACTGGTGTTGGTAAACTTGCAGGGGTCACTTTACCCTCTGGTCTGTGGCAGCCCAAAGCCCAATGCCCCAGGACAGTGACAGGGACAATGTTCTGCACAGTGTGTCTTTCAGATGGGTGGTTAAATGGATGTCCTGACTTTCTGCGGTCATTAACAATCCCAGGAATTTCTCAACAACAGTAGGGGTCTCAACCCTTGTGTCCTGGCTGACTCTGTATCAATCCTAGCCACCCAATTATCACTTAAGATACTAATTGACTAATTCATACTTTCTCCTGTTCCAAATCCATAAAGTGGATAAACCTCATCTTCTTAACATGATGAGCAAAAATTTTCTAGATACTTATTGCAAATAGCATGTTTTCTAAGTGTTTAAACTGCATTACTTTATCATCTACATATGAGAGAAAAATGTTGTCTTACCAACTGGCCTTTGAATACTTGTATGTCTTTTGGTGAACCCTTGTGGAAAACAGAAGTTAGAGAGAGATTTAGTGATCATTATAGGCACCCGTTAATTTCTTTTTTATCTTATAAAATGCACAATATCTTACAGAAATTAGAAATTTGAAAACATGGTTTTGACCCTTAACAACACAATGACTATGACCACAAGAATCAGTTTGAAAACCAAGGCAATCATACATTATAGTCACCAGATCTGCCCTTGTTGCTGGGAAAAGATAACAACTATAATAGGCATGAGAACACACCAAAGTAAGATAGAGTGCCAAAATAGGAAAGGGCAGGTGCATTGCATTGGCATCGCATTTTTGAGAAGTCAAACATGTACGTCAAATAGGGGCCAGCAGCTCGACACAAACCAAAGTCAGCAGGCCACCAACAACTCCAGCACTAAGTTGCACACAGACCAGCATGAAAATGCAAGGTGATAAGGTGGTAGACCCCATTTAGGCACAAAAAAACCCTCAAAGATCTCTCAGATGTGCCTCTTTAACCCTTGTCTTCGGAGGTTCTGGAAAGTTCCATGAGCAGTAAATGTCTTAATAACGTAACATGGCCTTCTACCATTTTCTATCGTGTTCGGGTAAAATACCTCATCTGATGTGACACTTTATTTTTTAATAATTGGTCAATTCAAGTCATGTGTGTCCATTCATAATCTATGTTAGGCGAGTCTAATTCCTATTCCACCACAGGTTAGTTTACTGTAGTGCATTTATTCCTTCATTTTTTTTACTGAATTTAATTCTTCCTAAGGATGCCAAGAAATTTCATGTTCATGATTTAGATTTTATCCTTTTCTTACTGTGGGTTTTTTATATAGTTTTTTTTATAAGTTGTATTGTATTCTATTGAGGTTGTACTACATTCAATTGTGTGTTGAAATGTATTAGTCTAAGTACATAGAGGACGATGTTTAACAATACACGTATTTTTCCGGCGATGTTGTAAAAAATGTTCCTACAATTCAGGAGTACCAACAATGGTGACCAGATCTATATTATGGATTACTGTAGCAGGCAAGGTAATGAAAAACTAATAATGTGCAATGAATAATGTACTGCTCATTGTCCACAGTGTTTGAAAGAGGTGTGTGGGGGTCATACCTTGTCTGTGAGGTTATACATAAGGCGGGCCAGGGACTCTGCTATGATAATAGCATTGCGCTTCAGTTTCCTAAAATCCACTTGAGCCCTGGAATTGGATGGTCAATATAATTACTCTGAAAAACTGTTCCGTCACTGTACACTCCTCAAAAAATATTGAATGCCTAAGTCTTAACAGTGACTGAAAAAGAGAAATAGAGACAATTGTGTTTTAAAGCTGCAGTGTTGAACTACCAAAACTTTCATATCAAGCCTTTTCCCTACCCTCCATGTTTTTCTCTTAAATCTGCATCTTGTTTTGATATAAATCTGATTTATAGATTCGTAGATGCACACTAAGACCTATAATGTTAGAAATTTTAAAGTAAAGCTTAATCTTAATTCTTAGGTGAAGCAGAAGGTAAAATACAGTAAAATATTTCTATATATTCTCTTTGTATACGACAATTGATTATAATGGTATATTTGAAAGACATTGGACAGTGGTAAACTAACATAGTGTCAAGGATGGAACCCCGTAGTTCAGCTTTAGGGTCCTCCAGGTGAGACACAGTGAACCCTGGGATCCTACGCATGCTGTAGCGCTCATGTTCCCAAGCCACAGTGGGTTCCCCCAGGTTGATCTTCTTATAGACCATTCCCGTGCGAACCCAAGGGAATCTGGAAGAAACCACCTGCAATAGATGGGTAAAACACATTTATCAGCGTAGGTATCTTTAGCGGGATTGTTTCAGATGATGAGTGACTGGCTTTTTGTTACCTGCTCCACCTGCTGAATGAACGAGTGCTGCATGCTGCCAGGTTTAGGAGGGCGGGAGACATGCATGTAAAACTCATCCCCATTGGCCAGAGTATCCAGGCACAAAACAAATGCTACATTGTCATGGAGAAGGCTCGATTCTGATTGTACGGAAACATGGTTGTGTTTTAGTATGTAACAGTAGATTTGCTAAAATATTCAACACTAATTTTCAACTTCTTCTAATTATTTATTTTTACACTTGCTTTACTTTTTATTGTAATCCGTAAAAAAAATCTAAATTAGAGGTAGTTGTGCTTCAGTCACTGTTTCCATAGATCCTACACATGCTCTGTACTTCAAGAACATTAAAATGTCCACATAAACAGAGAAAAAATTATACAAATTAAATTACTCACCGGCATGATCCAAATTTTCCTCTATCCATTTCTTTGTCCCCAGAAAGTTATACTTTCCTCCTCCAGTCAGGGAAAAGAGAAGATTGTAGCTGTAAGCCAAATAGTATAGTACTGTTATAGTTTGTATAGTAAAATGTATTAATGTCATTGTACGTTGCATGTGTATAAGGAGTTATTGATTGCTTTCATTTGTCCATCTAAAGTTACAGCATTTTGCATGTCATTTTGTAAAAAAAAAAAGTATGCTGTTTTATTTTCGCAAATATTTCTTCAGTTGTTTTAAAATGAAGACCAAAACAGTAACTTACCGGGGTTTGGTATGTGAACTGCTGTAAAGCTTCTGGAACAGTCGAGCTATCTCCAGAAGGATGGTGACTCCGCTACCATTGGAATCAGCCCCAAATGACAGCCACTGTGAACACACGCACAAACAACTTCAGATAAGACAACAGTCGCCCGCTACAGATGGGACATGAAGGTGGTGTGTGTGAGACAGCACTGTGGGAAGCTAAAAGACAATCCGCTTTGGACATGGGTATTGGCTTAAAGACATCCTTCAGTTTTGGCGATGTCTTAGCCTCACCGGGGCAAGTCCATAGGAGTCATAGTGGGCCGAGATGACAATGGTGGGCAGGTCCTCCCCGGGTCCTGGAAGCACACCCTAAAACACCAAACAACCACGTGTCACACATCTCCATGGCCCACATATCCAGAACTCTCTATGCTAGCAGCCACCAATGATATGAGTAATATTGATTATAGGTCATATTACATCTGCATACCGCATATCTGCTAAAGTCTAGCCAAGTGTGGACTTTGAATGAGTGCCTTGACTGCAGACCCACCTCTAAAGCAATAATGGTGTTGTCTGTTATGGGCTTGATAGGGCTGTTGTTGCTCACCAAGATCTGAAAGGCGGTAGCTGTGACCATACTACGCACGACTGCCCAGATGAGAGGTAGAATAGCATTACGTTAGGGATTATGAAAATCAACCAAGCTTTTTCAGTTTAGGCCTGAACTTCAGTCTTGAACAATATCACAACCTGGCAAATTGGAAACGGGTGGTCTGGTCATGGGATGGGATTTAACAAAGAAACGCCACGTTTATTATAAAGCAAAACTCTGTTCCGACGCCGATAGTCTAAAGATTGTCTCCCCCTCATCACTCTTATCCTCTCACCTCTCACCAGAATGGAGGAGGCGCGTGTGGCCGCCGTCCTCTTCACCTCCTCGTACATACAGAGCAGCTGCTCGTTCTCTGGAGCCACGTACACTGGGATGATGGTCTCCTTCAGCAAAGCCTCTGCTTCACTCACCATGAAGCTCTGAGGGGTTCACACAACAATCACATCCCTCACCGTCTCTCATTCCTGTATAATAATCCCATATTGCATATCAAGTGGAGCTGGAGGCTGGAACAATTTCAAAGCACTTCCACAATGCTGACTGCTTTATCACAATATCTACCACTAATGTGAAGTGTCACAAAATAGTACAGGCCAGTAGACTACATTCGAATGTTAAACAAAAAAGGTAAAATCACTATTCATGTGTGTAAAAAAAAAACAGCAACTTTAAAACGTTCTATTGCTGCCAATGCCTCAAACTGAAATGGCATCTAAAAATGTGTGATGAATATCAAGAGGCGGAACCTGGACAATGTCTTGCGGGACAGCGGAGATGTTCACGGGCAAAAGGATGAGCACGGCAGCGGCCTTCTGTCTCTGGATCTCCAGGTACTTCTCCACGGTGAAGTCCGGGAGCTTCATGATGACGCAGCGGCGGGTCAGGCCCGGGTCGTCTGCGGAGCCGGCCTCTGCCACCACGATGGCACCGCGGCACCCTGCGGAGGCCATGAAAGAACAATCCCATCCATTTGGTGAGGAGACCGCAGCATGGTCTCCGGCAGTGTGCTCAAAGTTCAAAGTGTTTTATTTGTCAAATGCACAGTATAATACAGGATCATTCTGAGCAAAGAAATTCTTATGACAAGGCAGGCAGAAACTACGTAGAACAGAGCCAAAATATCCATACCAGACTCATTGCTCATTGCCGTCGTTACATATAGACCACATCCGCTTGTTCACCAAACAAATTAACTTCATTCACATTGAGATCTTCTTCATCAGAGTAATGATAATAGACAGTGGAAATTAAAAGTTCAGTTATTATTCATTATGACATTTCAATTGTGTTTTTAAAACGCACAATTAACATATATGAGCCAATAAATAGAAGCGCTAGTTCACAAAGTTAACTAATAAGATGATCTACCTTGAAATAACAATAGTTGGATACGGTAAATAATCCCCAAAAAATGTGTATATGCATTTAAGGACATTCAGGTACCTTGGTTTTGTTACAAGTTTGTTGCTGTGCATTTTGCAGTAGCAGTCACACATTCAGACACACTTCCCCATGGACATTCAGGCATACTGAGCCAGAGAAAGATAGGCTTTCCCATTCCAGTGATGGTACTGAACATATACGCATACATTAGGCAAGAGAAAGACTGCATCACATGAGTGTCTGTTTGCTTCTTGTTACACCCCAGATTAAACCAGTTTCATGATTTATATCTTTTACAATTTACAAAAAAATACTTTTACAATTTATAAAAAAGGTCAGAACAGTGGCTCACGGGCTGGCACTGTTACCTCACTGCTGAAGGCCCTGGGTTCAATCCCCACCTGACTGTTCGGAGTTTGTGTGTTCTCCTGTGTTTGTGTGAGTCCCCTCTGGGTAGTCCAGTTTCCTCCAACAGTCCAAACACATGCGGGTCAATTGGTGAATCTAAATTTCCTATAACTGTGAATGTGAGTGTCAGTTGTGGTCTGTCCCTATACATCAGCCTTGTGATAGACTAGCAACTTGTCACGGGTGTACCCCCAAGGCCTCTGTGGGGTAAACGAAATGCAAGCCATACTCTTGTGACTTCTACCTTAGTGCTTTGTGGAGATTCTGAACGCTCAAACACAAGCACGTCACGTGAAAACAAGCGCCCTGTCTATAGCTCTTCTGTCTAGCACAGTCCATTCCTTGCTGTTGAAATAGAAGTGTAACCAACATCCTTTGGGTTGGAGGCAATGGCCACATACCTCTTGGACGTGCCTTGAGAAAACAGAAAGTGGAGAAATCTTCCATGGTCTTGGTGACCTTAAATTAGGTTGTAGCTCTACATATAGACCGTCTTCAGTGCAGGCCTGGTAGACCAGCCTTAATTTCCACTACCACGCTACTTAACGGAGATGTCTGCAGCAAGCTTTGTGTCAGACCTTAAGAGCTGAGTCTCAGTCAGTCAGTCAGTCAGTCAGTCATTCAGTCAGACAGACAGACAGGCCCAGTGCACGCATGAGTGTAAAACTTCCCAAAATAGTACTTCCAACAAGACACAAAAAAAAAAAAAAAAAACTAACACAAAAAAAAGGTTCTGTCTGGAACTATCCGGCTTACCGTGTTTGTTCTGCTGCACATTGTAATGCTGCATCCTGTAGGCAGTGAACTCAAAGGAGGACACGGTGGGGAAGGTAGAGGCCTGCAGGGACTGAACACACAGCAGGAGCAGCACGGCCAGTCTGCCTAACGGCCCCAACGCTGATCCTATTTCCCTGCTCGGTCGCTCTACAGAGGGAGGTCGGGTACAATACCATGGACAATATGTAGAAATCTTCAAACAAGATACTACCATTATGAGTGTCTAGGATTCATTCAAAATGAAATGAAAAACGCAACGATAAATTGTGTGATGTGAAAAACAAACATTCTTGTAATTAAGGTTTGTGGCATTTAGCAGAGCATTTAACGGCAGAGCATTTAATAACAGGCATTTAGCCGCTTGCAGACACCGTTCATAACACCCCCCCCTCCCAACCCTAACTTGTGTTGACCCAAAGAGAATCCAGCCCCCGGGGTGCCTGGGAACACCACACTCACCCATCTCCTCGGTTCTCTACTGGTATCTCGCTTTGGTGGACTACTTGGTGTTCTGGTTCAACTTGTCAGAACGTGGACAATCACTAACTTCTCTTGGGACTTGCTACAGATCCCTAGGTAAGCCGCCATCTGCCTGCCCAAGGGGATCAACTGGTGGCTAATCAGCCCCTCCCCCCTCCCGTTCTGACCTGTCCTGTGAAGTCGTACCGAAGAACTACATTAGCGATCAATAATGCTCCAAACAGCAATCTGGGATTCTCCCCAACCTTTTAGGTAACACAAATGCCGTGAAGTCAGAACATCAAAAATATGAAAGCTTCAGGTATTGAGCAGTTTTTCAGATGGTTTTCACTATTGCCGCTAAACTTCCCACCATCTCCTTCAACCGCACACTTTCGTCATCTAAGGATTCTCGATCACTAGGATCATTGCAGCTCAAATTCAATTAGTCATTCGGAAATCAAATAGCAGTTAAACATACGACATTTATTTTCTGATATGGTACACACTACACACACGAAACAATGACACTGTTAAATACTGTTAAAATTATTATTCACATTCTTTACAATTCTGATATACATTTGTCAAAATAAGTGAATAGTTATATTAAAAGGTGTCCTTTTCAAACGCTTAATAAATAAAAATATACATCAGGTGATAAATGTCGTGCACTATTTAAGGCAGGCGCAACTTCCGTAAACTGTGAAAGTGAGGCTACATCCTAAATGACACACAAGTAGCCAAAAGTAGTGCTCTACTGGGAAGTTTGAGAATCTGTTCTATATAACAATACTCTGTCACCAAAGCATACAGCCAAAGAAGGTATTGCAATAAGCACACATCAAAGAAACATATGCCAGGGTTAGAATAGATTCAAATAAGATTCACTCACAAGCTTCTGTCTATCTTTACATTACTTGATAAATGCACTATTGTACATTGCCTATAAACCTAGTGATTCACAAAATTGAAACATTTTGAAATGTGCTGGCATTGTGAGGCTTAATGGACGTTCGTACAGTGTGCATGTTGGATTGGGGGTAGGTTCGTAACTAAAATAGCATGGAATTACATTTTTATATTAGTTATGCACAAGTGTAAAGTAGTTGCACAAGAGTAAATGCTATTTATGGAGAAATAAGAGAAATGTGATAGAACATGGGAGAAAATGGTGTTTCCATCGTCTAGTTAGGTGGTTCTACATGTTAGGAGCTCTTTGGGTCCCTTAGTTGACCTGCAGTAATGTTAAGCTACTTTACATCATTTGCATACTTCAGTTTTGCTTTCTTGCAACACCACTGAATCCATCATTTGTCTATACCAATATTTGTACACAAGACGTGACTAATTTTATTTCCAAATTCTGTAACAGACCAAGAATTGTATTGGTGCTGTTCAAGAGAGTGAGAAATTTAGTTATTGGTGATTAAGTGCATGGTTTTGTCAAGGGAGAACTTAGGATTTGGCACGATTGAATTGTCCTACTTGTGGTTTCCATATAAAGAGAAAAGTACGTTTGCACAGAATGATTCAACAGTACCAGTAAACAAAGGACATACATTTGAAAGTACATATTACCTACTATTTCAAAGTACATTGTGTAGAAGTTATTCTAGTTGGCAATTGGAGTGAGGAAACTGCACTTGAAATTGACCTGGCATGTAACATCTAGAGCGAGGATGTAAAAAAAATGCTTGAATCTAAGGGGATGTGGTGGAAACCATGTAAACGTGCTATTTGAGAATCAGAAACATTCCTATCCACTGCATTACAGCCGTACCCCTCCTCCACCATTGGATGTTTGTCGCTTTTATAGGAAGACAATGTACTGAGCAGGTCAAAAGAGCCAAGGACCAAGACCAACTCGTCAATTAAAATCCAGGCGGACAAAACAATCATTCGATATTTTGTATATGTACCATTCCAAAGCAAAAACCTAAAACAAAAACATCATTGTTGTACCATGTCTGTTCAGGGAAAAAGGACCCTCACTGGGATTCCGCTTGGCTACTTCTTTAATTGTCCACTTGAATCCATCCGTTTCTTCTGTCTCAATATTGAGACGACGCTCGGATGATCCAACCACACCAGACCGCCAAAGAGAATAAGTCAATAATAGTTTGTGAAAACAATCCACATCAGTCTTGGACCTTTGAACTCATCTCATTCTCACGAACCCTGCGGTAACGCTGTTTCACGTCAGACATGATCCAGCCTGTTATCACGATATATACGTCCTACCATAGGAGGAACCAATAACTGTACATACTGACCCTTTTCAGATGTTCCCTTCATAGTTATAACACACCAACAGTACCTACAGTACACCCCCCCCACCCCCCGTGTTTTTGCAAAGCTCCTCCCTGTTGTCATCCCTGTTGCTCAGAGGCACAGGGTGTTCCCTTGGGAGGGCTACTGAATTTGGCATGCTGTAGAGGGTGTGGCCTGACAGCACATGCAGGTGGAGTTGACCGATTTGGGTGGGATTAGATCCAGATCCTCGTCATCTGGGATTTCGTCCAGCCTGTAGCCGTCTTTGAGCAGTTGGATGTTCAGATCCTGATTGATCTGCTGCAAAAGACAGTGATATCCATTACATTAATTGTGATCGATTGTACTGAACGTTGACAACATGAAGCTACTATTATGTTCCCAAAACAACAAAATTCAGCAGATCCCTAGCAGAAGAAGTAGTTTCATCTAGTCAAAGCCACAAAAAAAATCTGTTTATTATATGAATATTATAGCAGGAACGAATACAAACAAAGTAGACTTAATAGGGCTGCAAAAGGAAAGACAAAATACCATTCCTTACTCGACTACTTAAACTGCGGTTTATTACATTTTGTTCCTGTTAATTTGCAATCATGTGGTCTTTTATGTTAAGTTATACCATTGCATGGTTAAATACAAACTTTCACTATGAAGTAAACCCTTGCTTAAATATAATTCAGCTCGACAACAATTCCCACACATGTTCCCATGGTGAGTAAGCCATCTATCCAGCTTCTTTGAGCGTTTTGAAAAGCGCTTTATAAATAATAAATTATTATTATTATTATCCCGCTAATTTAGCAATCCTAAACTATGTGGAGAACACAACGTCTGTCGGGGCTTCAGCGTATAAAGAAAAACATTTTCTGGAATTGTCTGGAGTCAAAAACAACAATTGAGCTTTGCCTGACTATTATGAGGTGTCGATGACGGTGAAGCCTGTTTGTCGTGTTTTAGAACGAGGATGCGGGTGAGCGTTGCAGTGTGATTAACTGTAGTGGCTGTATAGATACCTGGTCCCTCAGACATCTCACCTCGGCTGAGGAGTATCCCGATGACGAGTATCTGGACATGTCAAAGTCGTCGTCACTGTCAAAGAAAAGACAAAACGATAAGAGGAAAATCTAAAAAGGGTGGAACTGACGTTCAGAGAACTGCTTTTGTATGGATCTAGCAGTGGAAGAAAACTAGTGTATGTCTATTCAATGGCATCATCTGCAGCGTGTGCAAAACTGGGTGAGCGGAGGCCACAGCAAATAAGCGAGAGTGACTCAGACAGCACAAGTCAGACAGCGTGCATGACATCATCTATGCCTCTAGAAAGCCCACTCTTGTGAGAAGAGTTCCCTGAATGCTGTGTTGGGGCCCTACACCCTCCGCAATCACTCACAATGTCTACACACTGAGCAGCTTTTAGTCCTTCAGGAGCCCTCTGCTGGGAAACTTCAACACACAATAGTGTTTGTGTGTCTGCTTGGTTTGTCTAGTTTTTGTACCCAACAGCTTTTCTTGAAATAAACCCTGCCAAAATGTATTAAACATGCCGGTAAAAAAATCATTTTAAAGGTTGTAAATGCTGCTCCTGTAAATGTTGCATCTGCTAAAAAGCCATTTATGTGAAACAACTAATGTAAATGCTCACCATGTTTTAGACATGTCAATACTCTGCGCAAGGTTACACCCACCTGTCAGTGTCCAGTGCTACCAGGGGCTTCTCGTCAGGATTCTGGTCCAAGGAGGAGTAGCCTTTGTTTGGCACTACCAACCTAGGAGCGGCAGCAGACGTGGACACAGTGACACCAGTGTTTTACTACGCACCACATCCCATTAACTGATTGTCTCCGAAAACAATTTGATTAGAAGCATCAACGTAAAATGTTGTCTTCATTTAATTAAACAGTAGCAATTTTGAGTCACGAGTCGCCAGTGAGTATCAAGCAAATATACTATTGTCTTCAGACGTACTATAGTATGTGAAATTCTACCACTGTGAAGTGATTCAACATGCATGGTTTTAGAGGTGTCTGTCCCACTTTTCATATACAAGAATGAATTATCTAACATACTCCTCAAATAACAATATTTAGGTAGAAAATAAATAATCCCAAAATGCAGTTATAAGGACGCTCACATACATGTGTTTGTTAAGTCCCCCTCCTGTCATTTTATGAAACATTTAAAAAAAAAAATCTACACACACGCATAAAACATCTCTTTTTCTGCAACAGACGTTGAATAGCCTTGTTTAAAATCCTAAAAATTAAATCATCTCCAGCCCCTGAAAGATTCCTGAATCTGAATTGCAATGTTAGTTAATTTAATCTTGGACAAGAAAAATGTGACAGACTCTATTACCATCAATGTTGAAGCGTATCACTATAGGAAAATTACACAAACTAAAGTACGTCTAAAGACAATAGTAGATTATCTTGACATCCACTGAAGACTTGAAGATTTGCAGCAAGCTCTTTCACAAAAGGATGCACACATTTATCAAAAGTGTCACTACTATATATCAGAAAGAACTGTTACAAGCCTGGCTTTTGTTCAAAACACCAGTAGAACCAAAAAAGTACATTTTCTAAGGAATGTAACCTACTTTAATTTTTGCAATTGTATGCTGGTGAATGTAATTGTCATACCACATACACAAGAACTAGAATACTGAGGACTTGAGTTGTTGACCTGTCCTTGTTTAATCAGTCTTAGCTCACTCTTATTGGTAACCAACTTTTCAATATTCGCTATTAAACAATTAGGATAATGTAAGTTTTATTTGGTTTAACATGGTACATCTTGGTGTACCTACCGTGTTCTGGAGTTCTTCTTAGGCTGCTGGTTGACAGGACTTCCTACAGTGCCATTTTTCACGGACCCTTTCCGGGTGAGCTCCCGCTGTTTCTCTGAGAGAGCGAGCGAGAGAGAGAGAGAGAGAGAGAGAGAGAGAGAGAGAGAGAGAGAGAGAGAGAGAGAGCGAGAGAGCGAGAGAGCGATAACATGCTGGGTTAGATTAATACAATCAAGGGGGATAAGAAATTTCACTACAAATGCAGAGCTTGGGGAATCGACATGGATGTTAAAGTCCCCCAATCATAGAGTGGATGTCAACATGGCACAGACACTAGAGAGTACTTCAGACAGGTCAGAGAGAACAACAGAAGATATTTTTGGGGGCCGGTAGATGAGCACCACTTGCCTTGCTGGAGAACCAAACAATTGAAACACAGGGCATTCAAATGACCTCAGAATGTTGACGGAAATCAGCTTAATCTTGAAGTCAATGCAGAGAATGACGGCGAGTCCACCACTAGATGGTCCCTTTTCTAGGACATTATCCACGACTGAGAAGGCCTGGTACTACGAAATGCCATTTAGTGCATAAGCAAACAACACTCAGAGCACCCCTGCGACTTGCTGTCTCTCCTTCACCAGGGAGAATTTCAATACAGCAGTGCCCAGCCGAGGACTCGTTAGAATCCCCACACCTGCCTGGCGCCTCTCACCCTGGGCGACTCCAGAAAAGAAAAGTTCGGCCCATCTCCAGATCTTGGGTTCCAGAACTAGAACTATATGTCTGGGCGAGCCCAACTATGTCTAGTTGGTACTGCTCCACTTCCTGCACTAGCTCCGGTTTCCTTTCCCACTAGAGAGGTTACATTTCCTGTCACTAGGACGTGGGTGCAGGTGTAGGGCCCACAGGGCGGAAGTTCCGTGACGTTTCTTCAGGCTGTGCCCGACCGGACCCCATGGGTCAGGGCCCGGCCACCAGACGCTCGCCGACGAGCATCTCCCCCGGGTCCGGCTCCAGGGGATGGCCCCGGTTTCCCACTTCCTTGCAAACAGCCATAGCGCTGTTTGTTCCACTTCATTGGGGTCCTTTTGAACCGCACTTCGTCTGGACCCTCTCCTGGGATCAATTTGCCATGGGACACCCCACCAATGCCTTCGACAACTGCACCCAGGGGCATCGAAAGCCTTCCACCACGGTAAGGTGTCGATTCTCAGAGGAGCGGAAGGAAAAAAATCCTATTACACAATTCTCAGATGCTAAATGTAGAGCGCCACTGCTCGTAAAAAACTCCTCAAACACAACGCTGATGCAAAATGTACTGCCAGACTTTAAGGAAAAGTTGTAACTGAATATTTATGTGGTTTAAAGCAAATGGCATAAAAAAAGACAGCCTTCTTTTTCAACTGAGGAGCTGTGGCAACTTAAATGTAAATTTTTTTTTATTTAGCGGGAGACAAGATGGATCCTTTTGTTCCCTTTTTAAATCGGGAGAAAACTTAAGATTAAAAAATTTGTTTTTAACTATTATTCATCATAGCACCAGATTACTTTGTTTGTAAAGTATCTAATCAAAAGCTATAAACCTAGTTGGTAAATGCTTGTGACCAGAATGAGCAGTGCCTTACCAATTTTGACTTGTAAAGAGGAGGGCTTGTAGTTGATGGCAGAGGGGAGGGCCTGTAGTTCACTTTCTTTGGTGTCCAAGTCTACCTCTGATGTGGAGGTCGCCCCCGGGTCCTAAAGAAACAGGGGTAACACTTTAAAGTTGCCTTAAAGTGACTGGATCATGTCGATCGAACTAGCCCAAGCAAACCAATAAAAATGTAAAGGTGAAAGTTCAGTAACAGTGACTCATCCCCGCATAACGTCACTCAGCTGTTGGAGGAGGGGCTGTGTGCTACCATTCAGGGGTAACGCAGAGCTCCGTCTAGCCGGAGCGCTCGCTCTGGCCTGCAGGGCTCTAGGGCCTTCATGCGGAACCGTGGGAGAAAACAAGGGCTTCCTGTGCAGTCCTGGCTCCCCAGGGAGAGAAGAGCTGCGACCAGCTACTTCATCAACAAACACTGCATTATGCTTAGCACACAGACCTAGCCTTGTTATTGGCAGCCAACTAGGGGTACATGGGGATTGCACAATCAACATGGGTGCGGGCTCTGTAAAGAAGTGCTAGTTTGTGTTGTTTACAGGCCCTACAGAGCCCACAGCTCTACACGTCATTATTTTTGTACTTTTGCACACGAACCGCTCAATATGAGTCTTAGTCTTTAAAGTCTTACAAAATATATGTAACCCTACTGGCTAGGATTGCACAGATTTTAGAACTTGCTTTGAGACCAGTAAACATTATATTCAGTGTCTGGCGTTATCATAGTGCATTGGGGTAAGATGGGTGTGTCTATGCACCCAAATGCTACATATGTGGTATGGAAACATACTACAGCAGAACCAAACCCATATTCCCATAAAAGTTAAGACTACACTTATCCTAAGTGTCTTAGGCCTTCTTTCTCCCTGAGAATTGGATGATCTAGTCATTTTGTAAGAGACTGAAAGCTTTTGTTCCCAGTTCAGTGCTCAGAAAAGCCTATTTGGATACATGCACTTTATCAAGTGGAGTATTGTTATAGCTGCAGCCATCAATAAAAGCTGACAATGAAGTGTTTACAAAACACCTGCTACAGAGCAAAGAAAATGGACAATGCAGCAATGGGGTAGGTAGTTCAGCTACAGCAGGACAAACAGCAATGGGGTAGAGTAGCAGAGAAAACCTGAGAATCTTTTTTGTTACTCCTTACTTTATCAGGTAGGTTTTAACCACCATTTTTTTCAAACAAATCAATAGAAATTCTTTACGTTTGATAAAGCAGCTAAACAAACCAATTTTATTTTCTGTTCCTAGTAGAAAATGTACAAACAAATTTACTAATAATAGCATCAGAATATACCATTTCAGTCGATAGGCTATAGGATGTTAATGCATCCAACCCTGAATCCAGAACTGAGCCCATCCCAATCGTAGAACATCTTTACATGGAGCAATCACATTTAAGTGCTTTTCATTTTCCTCCAGCATTTCTCCTTCCTGTTTCTTCTCGTGTGATGAGGATGAGCCACAAAGGCGCTGAGACAGCACGCTGAGGACCAGCGCTTATTCATCATTTCATCCCCTTGACCAATGGCAATGTCGCCTGATCCATCAGGTGATCTACAGAATGAGCCATATATAGCTGTGGGGATTACTACAGGCATCTAGAAAGAGCATTCTTTGAATGCGAATATAAGGACAAGAAACATGTATCTACTCTATTCAATATAATATTTGAAAGAACTTATTCTTAGTCAATATAATGCAGATGGACGTACAAGGCAGTAGCAATAAGAGAACACATGAATCACCCGACGCTTATGTCCGCTAGTCAGCTGGCCTTCAAGACTAACACGTGGTGCATGGCAAAAACGATCATATCCCATAAAAAAAGAATCATCTTTTCATTCTATTCTAAATAATTATAAAGTATAGATTAGCATTCATTCAAGTACTCCATAGAAGGTTGGCATAGTAATTAAACTATTTGGATGTTAATGAGGAACGTCATCAATACCTGCACACAATACCTGATGTCAACAGTAACACAAGAGTTCATTTGATTAAATGACAAATTTCCTTTGAAATAGAAATGTCCAATTTCAAATGAGCAACCAACTAATATCCTTGAGTATCTATAAATCCACCTGTTACAATGAAGTCAATATTGGCCCAAACCCTGGTAACTGTATAGACTGAGACTATAGACAGGTCTGAACTAGATCAAACCCTGGGCTATTTGGTATGGATGAACCTACTGAAAAGGGACCCTTCTTAGAGTCCATCAATCCAACCAATACAGCTTGTGTTTACAGCGATACAATTGTGCGTAAGTTATTTTGTCTTTGTGCCTGGTTTTATACCCACAAATGTTTCTCCCTAAATTGTGAACAGTCATGGAGGTCTAAATTCAGAGTGTGAAAAGGCTAGGCAGGAAGGCAATAATAAACAGCTGGCTAAAGGAAAATTATTATTCTTAACCTTCTTTGACTTTAAAATAAGATAACAATATAAAAGAAAACACCCTTTGTGAGGAATTTTATGGAAACCCAAAACATAGCAGTAATGTGTTGTTCATAAAAGATTCGCTCATTTTAAACTAATCTTTAAAATGACTCAGGACTATCGCCATAGGTATGTAGTTACGGCTGCGCCGATTCACTCACTGTGATAATTAAGTCGCCTCAAAACAGTTGCAGTACACTCCTTTACTGAAACATGATGGGATGTATTTAGCCAATAAATCACAATTTTGATTTAACTATAATCTATATTCATTTAAAATGAGGTTGTCCCGTACTGCCAAATAACAATCACTCTTGAACTACAACTAAGTGACACAATATTGGAGTATGAACGGTCCAATATGGTTGTTTTTCTGAGTGAAGTTGACATACCAAAAAAGAAAGAAAAAAAATTCATTGGATTTATGACAGTGACAAAAGAGGTCAAAATATCACACCCATGTAACTTGCATAAGGTTCATTATTTGCGAGCGGGTTTGTCCTGAAATTTGTAGGCCACTGTAATCAATTTCAATGGTATTTCATTTAAAGGTGGCTCGCTATTGTTAAACAAACATGCTAAAGAATGGTTAATTTACACATTTTCAGTATACAATAGGCCTACAACAATATTAAAAGCAATGCAAATCATCCAGCATTTATTTATTCATTTTCTATTTGAAAAAAATGTTCATTCAAAAATTGTATTTCAGGAATGTAAGCTTTCAGTGACAAATAGCTCTAATAAACAGGCGTACGACGCTAGGTTATCAATGTAGCGAAAATACATTTAGTCGAATACAGTGTGTGATGTTGAGGCGATCATAAAATATTTGTTTGTACATAGAGCAGGGGGCCTTGGAGACAACAAGGTTGAGAACCCTCGGTCTAGCCTACGTTTGTTGCCTTCAAACGGCAATCTTTGAAAAATATTGCTGTTCCAGCCACGCATATTTGGCTATTCTTTTTAACTACTTCGTTTTTAGTTTGACATTTTTCTTACCTTTCGCTAGTTAAGTTTGGGGAAGATTTCTAATGCTTATGAAGCTAAAACAGTGTTTCTACACTTCAGCCGGATGTTCTGACCATCATTTAAAACGCATTAGGGACGTTCGAAAATATTTTGGATACTTTTCAGGCACAATACAAAACCATAGTAAAGCTACATAAACTGGTTTCAGCATGAACTCAAAAGTACCCTTCAGTTTTGAGCATGATGAGCCTAGCCCGTTATGTCAGGCCACCTCAGCACGACACCAAACAGCTAGCAACACGCTAACAACATCAAGAAAGCGAGTTAAGCTTACTAGCTACTACGAGCTGTGTTGTGCTGGTTGATAAACGACATAAGCAACAGATTTCCCAGCTTCATCGAAAATAAATCTGACGTATTATCATCGCACTGGCACAGCATCGGTGGCCATGCATTTGGAAGAACAGATGTTCTCCTTGATCTTACCAAGGGCTGCATCTCGGCGTTGTCAGCTGGAGGTACTTGGAACCTGTCAATTTCTTCCATATTTTTTTTATACGTAAGCAAATAATATTAGCTATGAATAATCATCAACTAAGGTTTGTGCCTAGTTTTTTTGTATACTGCTAGTGTTGTCCTGCATTATTTAGTTTTGATGAAGCAAGTAGCGTTAGCGTTTTAGTCAGTCAGAGGTGACTCAACACACCAAGAATGGATAACTGCACCCAAACAGCAAAACCTCTGAGAAAACGACCAACCAAATACTTCCGGGTCCATGCACCATGTGATTTGTAACCGTCCAATCAGTAAGTGTCGGAAAGAAAGATCCCCACAGCATCATGCAGAATCCTTGTCTATTTCAAAGAAAAAAACAGTGAAACGGACAGGGGGAAAAATATTGTATTTGCAAAATACTTTTAACAAAAGATAATATTAGATACTACTTAATCCTTATGAAGACGTTTTTTTTTCTTTTTATTTGAAGATAATAAAACTAGTATTTTGTGCTTTTCTCTTTAGGTCTAAGTGTTGACTTTGGAACGTACAATGTCTTCGGGCTTCACCATTTTTCTCAAGAATTCATACGTTTTGACATTTTGCCTGAGGGGATAGTTTAGTCTGGCTTAAAGGGAATTTTCAAAATTCAGGAGGAAACCTGTGTAACGATGCCAGTACAGTTTAAGTAATTGTTTTCACATTATTTTTTCTTCTTCTATTTCTATTGGATTAAAAGATAAATCCAATATAATTTTCAGCAACTCAACAAAAATTAACAATTTTTTTTTGGCCAGACATCAAATGTTGTTCTCATGGTCAGGTCTCAAGTGAAAAAGAGGTTATAAATCTCAACGTGATTTACCCGGTTGAATAAGGATTTAATAGTATATGATAGTATCTGAAAGGTTGGATTTAGATTTTTGAGAAGATTATTGAGCCAATTGTCAGAGGGCTAGTTATGAAAACGTAAGGATAAATAGACTCCATTACTACTTTTAATGTTCTTATCAGTATTCTGTCTAAGGGGCACATAGAGGGGTACAATTGATGTTATTCAACATTCCTACCAAAATTGGCTGAAATTAGCTCTGAGTATATTACAAAGGATAGAACGCTAGAGTTACCTCGGAATGTGGAATGTTATACATTTTCTTTTTTGAGAACTCAAGGAAAATCTGACACTCTAATTTAGAAGATTCCTCAAAAATGCTTGATATTGCAAGGTTGTATCGTTTTTTGGTAGTGAAAGTTCTAAGTTGAGGAGCCTCATTTATGATTGTGCTTGAAAAAAGTGCTTGAAATGTGCTTAAAGCAGGGTCAGTCCAAAAAACCTTCCTCCAAAGGATTAAATCATGGCCCGTACAAAATGCAAGACGCGTCCAATGCCTCCCTCCTCAGGCTTATAGCAGGGGCAGTCCAAAACGCCTTTCTTCTGAAACTTAAAGCAGGGTTGTACCAAACAGACCAGCGCTGTAGAGTGCAATATTACTTTTCGTACCATGCCCTATATGAAAATAAAAATATTGCTAGATATTTCCAGGATGTTTATACTGGTAACATATCAGTTCAGTTAAGCGGTTTATACGGTAGTTCACAGAGTGACCGGCAGGTAGAGCAAGTGAGTCATTAGACAAATATGCTTTTTTATGGAACAATATCAAAATGTAAAAAATATTCATTTAAGAGGGCTGTACTTTGAAACACAAATGCTGGTTTTGCCTCTGTGTGTGTGACTGTGAGAGAGTAAAGACACTTGCATGTCTGCCAAAGGGGTCCCCAGCTCCTAGAGAGCATCACACAAGCACAATTTCTCCTGTTTTTGAAGGCAAATGCACTTGCAAGTTCCAAGGAGGTCTCCAGCTCAAAGAGGACAATGCACAAACAAATTAATTCCTTAAACACTTACACAAGTGCCCTGGGTGTCTTTTGCTCCAGGAGTCCATTGCGTGCACACACATACACCCACACCCACAATCCAAAACACACGCTGTCCTGGAGTGAAGTGCCTTAAACTCGTTTGGGTGGTAGCCCAAAAGGGGGTGGTACAAGGTGCAGAGATTGGCGGGAGTAGTACCTCAGGGGGTTGGGCAGGAGCGGGGAACCCTTGGCCAAGTTACCTCTCCTAGAGCAGGTGATCGAAACCCTCCAAACTTGGTGGGGTGGTTTCCCTGAATGGGATGGTGAGACTTGCGGAGTCTGGTGGAATTAGTACTTCAGGGAGTTGGGCGGGACTGATGGTTGGGCAACCATGAGGTGGTTTCCCTTGCCTGGAGCAAGCTTGAAGTAAGCAAGGTGCCCCAATTTTGATGGGGTGCTAGCCCGCAAGCAGGCAATTCGAGGTGCGAGGTTTGGCAGGAGTGTTACATCAGGGGGCCAGGCGGGACCACTGGGAAGCCTTGGGCAGTTTCTCTGGCCTTGAGCGGACCTAGAGTGAGTGAGATGTTCCAAACGGGGGTCGGGGGGAGTTGGGGGTCGTGCAGGGTTGCCCGAAAAGGGGGTAGTGAGGGATGCTTAGTTTGGTGGGGTGCCATCCTTGAGTGAGCAAGGTGCTCCGAACTCAATGGGCTGGTTGCCCGGGCGTAGGTGGTGAGAGGTGGTTCAGAATTTGGCAGAGGTGGTTCCTCAGGGGGTTGGGTGGGACCCTAGCCTCGAGTGAGCGAGGTGCCCCAATTTTATTGGGGTGCTAGCCCAGAAGGGGGTGATCAGAGATGCAGGGTTTGGTAGGGGTGTTATTTCAGGGGGTCGTGCAGGACCAGAAGGAACCTTTGGGCGGGAGACTGTGAGATGTGATATAAGGGTGGAGGAGATTTTTTAGGTAATGTGGCGACAGTGCATGACGGGATTTGTAAGTGATGAGGAGGAGTTTATAAGTAATGCGTGGCTTGACCGGGAGCCAGTGGAGTTTGCAGAGAGTGGGGGTGAGGTGCTGCCAGGGCTTGGTGCGGCTGAGCACTCTGAACACTCTGAACACTCTGCAAGATGAATGTCCTGGAGCCTGTCTAGGGTTTTGATAGGAACCCCGGACAGGCATGACCGTTCGATATTGCAAACGTATTGAAAGCAAAACATGAGAGCCACAGAAATTTTACGCTGAGTTATGTGGGGGTGGTACCTCAGGGGACCAGGCAGGACTGCGGGGGACCCTCAGGTGGGTTCCCGATACCGAAAACAAGCTTCGAGTAGGCAAGGTTCTCCAAACTGTTTCCACGATTTCTTGCTTGCCCGGCACAAACTATAAATCCAAATAGGTTCATCAACCACTCATTCTTTTCATTCAGTGAAGTGGATCTGGTAGTATTAAATCACAGTGTCTGACCTTCCTCGGGGAAGAGCCGTTTATTTAAATGTGCATCCCCCCTTCAAATTTCGCAATTTTTCTCACTTTTTTCCCTTTATTTCAGGATTTCTTGCTTGCCCTGTACAAACTTTAAGTCCAAATGGGTTTCTTGACCATTCATTTTTTTTCCTAGTCAGGGGTAGTCTAGCAGTATTAATTCACACAGTGCTTGTAGCCTGCCTGACAGAATATGTGCATGTTCAAATGTGATCTCTACTTTCAGAATTAGCTATTTCTCACACTTTTTTTTTTTACTATACTACTCTATTTGTGGCTTGCACTTCGCGAACTACACTTCAATTATCTGGTTAAGAGGAATCTGCTAGTATTAAATCACATTGTGCCTGACCTTCCAGAAAGAAGGGGCGCACGTTCAAATGTATTGTCCCCTGTCAGGGTCGGGATCAATCTATTGCATCTTGATCTATCTACTACCAAAGTTCCCATATTTTGTCTTACATTAGTTACGTTACGCTTACGCTTGTGTGAAGTAAAGAGCAAACCCTGCTTTCTAGCAACTCCGTGTTCCGTGTTTTTTTTTGTTTCTACTTCAGGTCTGTTTAGTGTTGGTCAGCTCTTGGGTCATGACTTACTTTATATCGCCTAGCGTGGTAAAAGGTCAGACTCAAAATTATGATCCAGCGGTCCTCGCTAGCCTGCAGAATGCCATGCGCCTTCAGGGCTCTACTATGGGACAGCAGCACGAATGCTTACAGGCCATGGGCGGTTGACTGCAGACGATTGGGCCGGCTATGGACCAGTTTGCGGCGTCCCAGGCCAATCTTCTTGCTGTAGTGCAGGCTACTCATATGCAGCTACTCCGCTGGCCGACTCTTCGATCCAGGGACAGGTCTCCTCCGACTTCTGGAGAGATACGACGGGCACCCGGGAGGCTGTCGGGGATTCCTGATGCAGTGTAACAGCGTTTTCTGGTGCCAGACTAATAAATTCAGGATTGCGCAAACCCGGGTTGCCCACATAATGTCTCTGCTTACCAGCAGAGGTAAGACGCCTTGTCTCGGTCTGGCACTACCGAGGTTCTAACATAAACTTTTTGAAACCAGTACCCACTTCCTCCTTTGACTGGGATCCGGTGGTTGTCTAAGATGGACCTGCATAGTGCCAACAACTTGGTCAAAATCAGAGAGAAAGATTAATAGAATACGGACGTTAACACTACCTTGTGATGCTCTTTGGTCTCACCAGTGCCAGGCACTGATACCCAGCATCTGTCAAGGATGGTCCAAAGGTTCCTGGGATTCACCACATTTTATAGAAGCTTCATCAGCAACTTCCGCACTTGAGCTCTTCCCTTTACCTCACTAGGAAGTCATCCCACCCTTTCTCCAAATCTCCTACGGTATCCTGAACGTTCAGTGAGCAAGCAACAGCTGCTTCACCTCAGTCCCCATCCTACAGTTGCCTGACCCAAACCTACCTTTCATTGTGGAAGTGGACGCCTCTGAGGTGGGAGTGCCTTGTCTCAGCTCTCCAGAGCATCACTGTGCTTCCTTCTCTTTACACCTGGCAAGTGGAATTACAGCACTGGGGACAGGGAGCTACTAACAGTAAAACTGGCTAAGGAGGAGTGGAGGCACTGGCTTGAGGGGGCAAGCCACCATATGGTAATAGAACTATGACAATATTTGCTAGACAGATTCATTGAAATTCAAATATATTACAATTCAGATATAGGTAACAAGTATTGTGTAGTTTTGGTTGCGGAAATAATAAAAGGATTATTTTTGTTTGAATTATTTTTAATTAAAAATTATTTCGAAATTCTTAAAAGAACAGGGAAAGATGATGACAGGCACAGTAAAATAATAGATTAAGATGTGGTGGGACAAGCTTTCACTAGCTAATGTGTGTCTTAATGCGAAGACATGATCTGTTCACAGGTGATGAGCAGGAGAAGAATGAGACGCAAGAACAATTTGTGATGGTGGAGGAGCGGTGGACCCCTACAATGTTTCGACACAGAAGCTTGCACAAGGGAAGAGTCTCACTCTCTCTCACTCTGCCTTTCCATGTCTGCTCATCCCCCTCTCCTCATCACCAGCTTAGCGCCTCTGTCAACCGGGGCTTTGGCAACGGCTGTTTAAAACAGAGGGAGTAGAAAAAAACGTGTGCGCAGTGTGACCGTTGAGCTAAGATGCGCAGTAATCAAAGAGAGAGGGAGATAAAAAGATATTGTTCCCATGAAGGGCAGAGTGAACAGAGGCCGATACAAAAAGGATTGAAGGGGCATTCGAAGGCTGTGCGTGTCATTTACAGCAACACAGAGTACTCGTGTCAGCTTGACTGGGTGCCTTCTCAGTGAGCCAATCCACAGAATGGATTTTGACAAGATGAGGAGCACCTGAAGGTAAGAATCACGATCCGTCAACTGCATCTTACTTGTCAGTCAAAGTCAATTTCACAATGTTTCAGTTGCTTTATTGTAATATTATAATTTATACAACAGATGGTCCTAATCTGAATTCAGACAAATTACATATTTTTTTTGGACAACTATATTGTCTGTTTCTCAAGCACACACAAGCTTGTTGAAGATAAATGTGAACCAACGTCAGATTAAGTATCTACTCTGGATGATAAGAACAGCTTAGGCGTCGTCTATTTAGGAAATAGGATTGAATGATTTGGGGAGGTGCAAGCAATTTGTAGAATTAAATTAGTTAATGCATATGTTTTGAAACGTTTGTCAATGTGGATGAACAAGCAGGCGAGGATGAGGTACAGTATGGCTGATTAGGTTTACCTGGATGAGAAATATTGGATGGTGGGTTGAAATAAGACCAGGTAAAGTCAACTGTTAAAGCCTTGTATTGAATCCTAAAATAGTTTATGACGAAAAGATAGTCCAGTTTAGAATATTTATTTTATGTAAAAAATGACTAAGAATCCTAATTTATGAGACCAATGCATGAGATTTTGCAAGTCAAACCAAGACATGCAATGGATGAAGTGGCCACGTCATGTTTAAGGTAGGCTGCTAAATTATTTCAAGGGCCATGCATTTTCCTAAAGTGTATCAACCCTTGCATTAGACTGTGCGGATGTTGTGTGTTGGTGTATGTATACGCAACCCTTCAAGCCCACAAGTTCTTAAAAAATCGTAACCCCACAGGGCTACATCCTAATATTAAATGTGAGAAATAAAACTAAAGGTAAGCTTATTAGTCAGCCAGGGATTGCATAGTCTGTTGTTTCTGCAAATGGAGGAGAGGGAAGCACCTCGTTTTCAATACAGAGGCGTTGCCATGAGCCCATACACTGCTAGATAGAAAGAGTGTGTGCATGTAAGGCGTTACCATGGCAATCTGTCAGGGGTGTGTTTGCTCCCCTGACTGTGAGAGAAGGAGAGGAGCGAACTATCTGTTATTGGATGAGAGGGGGATGGGGAGAGAATGATGGGAAGAGGCTGGGTCATTGTCTTCTCTTGTCTTACAATTTTCCTTTTCTTACTCTTCATCCAAATATTTTATTGATATGTATCCTTTCTTACTCTCAATTTATCAGATGTGGAACACAATGCTTCAACACAGCGTGTAGCGGATATGAGAACAACTGCAGGGATGGATAGTTACAATTTCTGATGGCAGGCAGAACATATAAACTCTTCATTCTTATTCTTGCATGTTGAATATAATGGCTCAACAATCATGGCAGCAGAGTAGGCCATTACAATATTTGATCATGACACAACACTGTCTTTGTACCAAGCCTGTTTGGTGGCTATTTGTTTACAGGGGGCTGAAGTTATTGTGGAGTGCGCCAAGGATTGTGATAATAAGGATTGAACATGACGTTTATGTGAAACTATAGAACCTCAAAACTGAAGAACGTTAGCAGTAGTGTTCTTGATTACACAAAGATGTGATTTATAAAATATAGCATTGTCCTTATACAATACTTGGCCCAGGTACTGATGTACACCACACACAAAGTCTGCACAACTGACAGGAGCAGACCGCCCTCCAATCCAATGCTGGTTTGGCTCTGAAGACGTAATCAATGCAGAGCTGAGTCTTGATTATTGTGGAAAGGGAATTTACTGGAAGTTGTCACATTACATCCACTACTCTAAATAGGTTGTCAGTTGCCATGACTGTGATGAGATAGTTGCAATAGAATCAAGAGAGCAATAAGCCTTCCATTACATGATAATTTACATGCGCCAATTTGTACTTTTACTCCCTGGCCTACCACCCCCAGGTAAAAGGAACTAAGCGTATAGCATTTATTAACAGTGTGAACCCCCTTTTCAATATCGGTGAGGCCTATGTTGTTTTACTTCTAAATTTGAGATTACAGAGTGGATAGATTCTTCTAAATAGGTAAACTAAAAACAACAGCAAAGAAAAACTCATGCAAGTGTTTCCTACTTGCGGTTCGGTTCTTTTTGACGATGACTTTGTGCCACTACGTGGTGAGGCCACATATCTCCAAGACATAAATTGCTTACAGTCCTCCACTTTTACAATGGCTGTCTTTGTATCTCTTGAAAAGGTATGTTCATTTTATTGTGTTGAAAATTGTTTGTTTTGGTTTTATAATAGGTTCCCAGATTTTTAAGGTTTATCATTGTTAATCTTTTCAGAATCAAGTGTCTTATAAACTAGCACTCATAGAGCCCCTTCTTGTTAAATAAGATAAAACTAGCTATTGATCAATGTTGTGGCACGGGCTCACCATCTGGGACTGGGCCACACTGTAGCATGTCGACTCCTCTGAGTCCATGTAGCAGGTAGTGTTGAAATCGATCATTAACTTTTTTAGTCCGTTCATCCAATCTTTTCCAAATGGGAAATTATTGTATTGTGATGGTGATAAATCTATTGGCCTCCTACCCCCAAGCAGGAATGTAAAGTGAAATATTACAAAAACTCTTGTTAGTGAACTTGAGTAGCGCTTTTTTTAACGCAACTACAGGGCAAATTGTTTTTGTATAGACATATTATCAATGCATTTGTTCAGATTGCACATTGTAATGTCGATGAGCAACTGAAAAAAAAATCAGTCCCCTTTGAGTCTCATTTTTAATTCACATTTTGTCTGCCATCGGGTATATCGGGTACTGTGACGAGTTGCTGTATGTCACAAGGAAGTGACTAACACAGAATTAGTTGCCCATAGTGGTTGATAGTCGAGTATAGTCGTTGATTGCGCCAGTGATATGCATTGACTGTGTACATCCTACACGTCTTTGTTTCAACGGTTAGGGAAAGTAATCACACCAAGCTAATTGCAAAGGTCGCCAAAATCCCCTCCTACTGATTTTCTGCTTTGAAGTATTTGAAAATGTTCATACTCATACTTTACTCAATTTAAAATATGTGTTCTAGTTGGGAGACACTGACTGCTATGTATGGGACCATTGTTGTAATGAAACATTTAGCAAATGTACGGGGAGAGTTGTGGAAGTGCAACTCAATCCGTGCATGTGTAATCAGCGTGGAAAGTGTGTACAGAGAGTGGTCTACGTGTATTGGGATCTGCAAATGTGTATTCCTTATAAACATGTGCAATGGTGTGGGAGTTTGGGCTTGAGATTTTCTTTACCCACACTGTTACCGTCCGATGTGTTTTTGTTTTATTTTGGCAAAAAATTGACAGTGGGACTGAGGGTATAACTATTGAATGTGATATATGTCAAAAATAATAATGGTAACAACTATACCATTGCAAAGAAAGAACAAGTCAAGACAATAAAATTAAATGCACAACCAATGCACACAACCAACCTTTATTGAGATGAAGATCTTCGGGTGTTGAGTAGCCTTTTTTCACTACATTAATCTTTTCATTGGAAAAGCACTGTGTTGTCTTTAGCACTGTTACACAGATCCATAACAATATCATTAGCATCTTCACCTGTAGCTATTTTAAGTCCAAAATGTTATCATTATATTATTATATATTATCCTTGAGCTATTTGGTGTTCAAAACTAGGTCACACTCAGACAAGAACTTGATGAGCCAGCAAGTGGGGTCTTGCACAGCCATCCATCCAAAATCTTGCTCTTTCAAAACAATGTGTAGAAAGTTGAAACTGAGGCTGGGTCTTCTAGAATAACCTGAGTTTTATTTGTCAACCCTCTTCGTTTTCATTGCTGCCATTCTCTAAAAAAAAAAAAAATACCCTTAGGCTTTTGTTTGGAAATCCTCCCAATTTGAGATCACAAGGTTGGCAGGTAGGCCTTTGAGCCATTAGAAAATGTCAACAACAAAAAAATACACCCCAACTGACTATAAATCCATATGATTGGCTGATACAATTGTCAATTGTCATTTTACGCCCTCATTCAATTTAATGATCAGGGTATTCAATGAAATATGTATAATCCTCTCTGGGAGGATCTTTTCTGAAAATAGAAAATTCTGATTGATTAAATTTTTCTTCTGACACACAAGAACATGGTCATGGTATGCATGACTCAAAGCCTACAGCAAAAACCTCAGAAATAAGTCAGTGTAAAACTGACATTAGACATAGCACATACTGTATGTATATATTGAATTAATCTAAATAATCATGTTCTCTTTTTTATTAGAGGATTGCAGGGTATGCATTGAATATTTAAAAGGCCCTGATGGTTCGAGACTGGTTGACAAATGTGTGAACGCATAAATGTGTAGACACACATGTGAATGCGTACATAGATCTAAACATGTTACAAAATCTGTAAATACGTACGCCTTAGAAGTGGTGGTTTTGGCAGCCTGAACAATTTGCTTGATGTGATTGTTTTCCCTAACCGTCGCAAAGAAGACATGCCAAATGCTCATGGTCACGTATGAGCGTTTCGCCACCATGACCAACAACTATCCAGCAACTCCAAGTATGGTCATCTCTTCCTAATTTAGTGACGCATTTCCATGTGCCATATAACAAATTGTCAATGTTTTGCTGGAGATCACACCTAGCGGCAGACGCCTTTTGTATTGAATATTAAGACTTCAAAAAGACTGATCTGAACGACACTTTTTCAAGTATCTGATGAACATTGATGTGCAAACTGGACAAAGATATTGATAGTATGCTAATGCAAAAAAGCTTTAATTGCAGAAAATGCAAAAGCCAAGGTTTTCTATTCTGCCTTAGGCTCAGTGCAGTAGGCACAAAACAATGATTTCAGATGCAGATGAAAACACTTTAGTGGCTTTGGGGATGGAATGCTGAGGCCTTGCTTATGTGCAGTTGATGGAGGACTTGTGTAAACAGCTGACGTTAAATTTGACCTCGATCACTGGATAATTTGGGGAATCCCAAACGCAAATAAACATGACGTTAACTGGCTGAGTGCCCAGACTTCCAACTTTGTTGCGGTAGTATGCAGGGGAAAACAGGCAGATATCTAGTCGACAGACATAATATAGTTTAGTTAGTTATAGTTATATGAACAA
Source organism: Galaxias rostratus (assembly GCA_036024795.1). Lineage (NCBI taxonomy): Eukaryota > Metazoa > Chordata > Actinopteri > Galaxiiformes > Galaxiidae > Galaxias > Galaxias rostratus. Next base: position 3,614 of record JAVQJS010024210.1, on the reverse strand, counting down.
CCAGACTTGGACCGCGGAATGGGTCTCACAAAGTCAATAAAGAGATGCCTGAAAGACTAACCATCACAAAGATTGGATTAAAAGAAGTAGGCTTTATTGTCTGATTTTGTTTGCTGGTGACCTGACAGGTGTGACACATCTTATAACTTATATCTGTATAACCTGCAGTGTCACGTTTTAACCGAGGCCAGCAACTAACCATAGTGCTCTTCACACCCATATAACCAGCAACTTTATTCTTTACTGTCTGAAGTACTGAGGAGCAGATTATACTGAAAAAATTAGGACAACAGAATCCCAACTGAACGTTTCCCCATTAGTAGCCTACACCCTAACAACAAGCCATTCTGAAGGAATGCCCATTCCCAACTTTTCCTACCAGAGCTGCAGGTAAAACCAGGTTGTACCCGTCACACAGACATGGGTTTTCTAGTACTCTCACCAGCTCTGAACATTAAATAGAAAGACTAGCGGGCAGCGACAAAGCAAACCTCTGAACATTAGACCTCTCTGAACGCAGTCAGGGGCTGGGTCATTGCACAGACAGTAGCACAAGATTCTTTGACTCCATGACCCCTTGCGCCTCTGGCACATTAACAGTAGAACCCAGCTGTCCCGTCGCCAAGACCTTTGAAACCCCCTCCAATCCCACCCCAGCAGCACCTTTGATATCTCGCTACACTTGGCCCCTAGTAGGTATTATTAGATATTATTATATAATGTTATTATTACTTGTAGGTATTATTAATAATTTCGCCAGTAATGGAATGTCATATGCTAAACCATGTTAGCTAGCAAGCTCATTAGGACGAGACATTCATCATGTTCAACTGAGGGGGCGGGGGGCTCGGACTTTGCCCGAAGTCAGCTGGGATAGGCTCCAGACCTGCGTGACCCTGCATAGGATAAGCGGTTCGGATAATGGATAGATGGATGTTAATCATTTAAAAACTTTTAGACAAAATATTGAATGACAGTCATTATGCAGAGCTTTAAGTGCTAGTGTTCTGAAACTCTGAGCCCCCTCCTCAGGATGGGCTACGGTTGCAAACCATGCACAGAATTTTGACAGAGGTTAGCGCATTCGGAGCAGTGATTTCAAAATCGACTATTTCCTTCAATTCAATTGAGATGGCCAATTTAAAGAAGAGGCTCAATTTTTCAATAATAACTGTTTAACAAGTATTTGTTATGTTCTACAGGGAAGCCCATTCTGAGTGAAAGCGCAAATTGTTAGAACACCGGTTTCCTGCAAAACAGCTGACTGATTATCATCCAGTCGACTGCTTTAATATATATGTTTGATTAACAAGTTGGTCAATTTGCATGTACATTTACGATCTCAAGCTTCTTGCAACAAAACAGTGTGAGTATGCTTATAGAAAAGCATGCATATAAATTAAGTTTCGCTGGTACACATAGTTTGGACAGACAAGAGCCAAGACAAGCTTTTGCCACTGTAAGGTAACAAGCAAAACTTGGAATGGATTTTCCAAGAGTTGGCTATAGTTGTGCAGTTGAAAGCGGAATGGATTCATTCCGAGATTGAGGATCGGACAAATTTGGCACATTCAATGCATTATGTGATGCATCTGATATATCAGGGAGGAATGACACACATATATGGTTTTCAGGAAGTCACATACTTTTTCTTATTATTAGGAAAAATGTTGGTTAGTTAGGAAACTACCCCGCAGTTCTGACCCTATGGATTCTAATCCCATGTCAACAAGTTTTTGGGCTGCAGTGCATATTTCTAAGTGATTGGTTTACCTGGTATATTTTAAAATACTTTTTCCTGTTGTTTACCACGATTGAAGTTAAAGGGAAAATGATTAATCAGCTGTACACATTAGTCATACTGTACATACATAGTACTGGCAATGGGATTTCACTTACCACAGACATTGTACTTATAAATAACCGCAGAAATTCTAAGCGGCTAACTCTTGGATTTACTATAAGTACGCTGTATATACAGAGATGTTAATATTTTTAAATAGGCTATGTGGGGGAGGATACAGCATGCTTTTTGTTTTTGTATTGTTTCTGTTTGGCTAAGGCTGCAATTGTCTATCTACGGGCTTATTTTTTTGTTACTGATTTTTTATTTGAGTTTGTGGTGGCTCACAGCAGGGGACAAAAAACCATTATGGATTGAGCCAAACTCTTCCAATTCCGACAAAACATAACAGGTGTTTATTCTGGGTTCTTTTAACCTTGGTAAAGAGCTGGAAAATTCGGGCTTAACAACACCCGGGAATGGACAGCCAAACCAACGTCTTTTTGTAGTTGTTTGTGCGCTTACATAACTGCAGCCCGTACCTTCAGTATTGTTGAAAACAAGTACCATCACGTTTTTTATTTTGGCATCGACTTGGTACCGAACTATCGGTCCTCATGACCTTTTATTTAACAAGAGCAGGTTGCACACACTGCCCCAGTGTAGGTGCTACTACAATCCATTAGACAACCAGTGTGTGAATACAGGGGGTCTAGGGGGTACAATAATCCCTGATTAGGACGTGAGTCCCCTCGAGTACAACAACATTTTAACGTATGGGGGTCCATATAATGTTTATAATATTATTTGGCCACTCTATTGGCCAGACATTAATGTAAAGAACACCTATGTTTTCAGTGATGATATCTGTTCTAAAACCGACCATTAGGCTTAGCCTGGCAACTACTATAAAATGCACATCAAATGTCATCTTGTGTCACAATATGCTGATTAAAAAAATGAGGAAGAATCATTCATCACAGTCTAACACCCAGTCAATTAAACTTCTAGGATGTCAATCTGTCCAGTTAGGAAGCATAAATTGACTGTGAATTGATTAACGCTGTTTTAGTGTAACTTAAAGTGACAGCAGGTAGAAAGGGGAGGTAACAACAAGTTAACCCCCCAAACAGAATGGTTTTGCAGGTGGTGGTCACAGACCATGTCTCACTCCTGATCTTTCCTGACTAATCTTACTCTCATTCTTAGTTTTGCATTTTGCTAGTGCTCCTGTCACTCCTGGTAGCTTGAGGATACTTGCAAACCATTCAGGTTGCACAGTTAGTCCAGCTCTTCCAGGATGGCACATCCATGTGTAGAGTTGCAAGAAAGTTTGTTTTATTTCCCAGCGCAGACTCCAGTGTGGAGGAGATACCTGGGGATGGTCCTGCATGGCGCTCACAGCCCAGCACCATGCAGCTTAATTGGCATTTGCCAAAGAATACCAGGGTTGGCAGCTTCGCCATTGTCGCCGCATTCTTTTCACAGACGAGAGCAGATTCACACTGACCACATGTGAAACAGTTTCGAGACGCTGTGGCCAAAATTATGCTACTTGCAAAATTCAGCATCTTGGAGTGTTTTGAAAGGCGCTTTATAAATATAATGTATTATTATTATTATTGTTATAAAACATAAACGGTTTGGTTGTGGATCAGCGATGGTTTGGGGAGGCATATCCTTGGGGCGGGGCAGCACGGTGGCGCAGTGGTTAGTGCTGTTGCCTCACAGTAAGAAGGTCCTGGGTTCGATTCCCACCTGAGGGCCTTTCTGTGTGGAGTTTGCATGTTCAAGGTTCAAGGTTTTTTATTGTCATATGCATAACTATTAC
>JAVQJS010024194.1:0-12811 GCA_036024795.1 Galaxias rostratus | reverse complement strand
ACACATCTGGTTTATGTTGAGATAACTGAAATGTTTCAAGTCACAACACTCAGATAATATAAGTGCATTTGGTTTCCTCAAAACTTTTGAGTAATGATGGGCCATAGGGTTTACAGTGCAGATGACATGCGACAGTAATGAGCATCAATGGTCGTGAAGGTACATGGACAAGACCTACCCTAACGCTCAGTTTGTTCACTGCTATGCCTACCAACTAACCCTGACCTTGCAACAACTGTGTTCAGCAAGGATGAGCATCCTGATGGTGGTTTTGGCAGATCTACCTGCTTTTGACTCATTCGTATCCGGTGCTCCAAAACATGTTGCAGCCCTTGCAGAGGCAACACAGAGAAGCATTCAATGGGCACCGGCAGTGCAATGGAATTTTAAAAGTCGTACTGTGTAAGACCACACTGCGCTGCTACAGCCTATGGAGAACATACACACACAACCAGGATGAGATGAGGCCACCACAAGTGAAGCCTGTCGAAGAAACTCATAGCCCGAGTCTTTTTGCGGCTGCTGGATTTTCCTTTCCTTGCTTATGCCAGAAGTGGATGTTTTATATAACAGTCTGCAAGAATGAAGCCTTGATGCACTTGGGATCAACAGCGGGAGTTAACGTATTGGCAATGCTTTTAATTGAAAGCCAACTGATCCAGTAGCTACGACTTCATCTCCAAAGTGATCGAGACGTTTTCCCAAGGTAAGAACCGCCGTGCAGCCTTTCTTTTCAAGTGAGCCTTAAGCTTTGGTGAGTGAAAGTTTATTATATCATCCTGTAGCGACTCTGTCTAGGGAATGTATTGTTGGTTGTTGATGTTCACATGTTATGTTGTTTGCCAATGGTGTGCTCCTCCAGGGAGCCAACTATAGATCACAGACTGTCTATATAGTCTGACCAAAAAGGAGGTGTTACTCACTCTCTCCTGTGCATCAGAGGTTGAGTGTGCTGTGGTTTTTTCTTCCTGGTTTATAACACACCAGAAGCCTAACTACATAGCATAATGAACTGGTTTGTGCCCCACCAGCTTTGTGAATAATTTAAAAACCGATGCACAGGACTATATCACCTTTGAAAGCCACAGGATGAACTCAGAACTGGGCAAATATGATTTCTGTTTTTGGCATGGAGATAAATGCCATAAGTTTTTTTTTTCATTTTTACTGGAGTATTTTGGAGATAATCCACAATGTGTGAACTTGAACAAAATTGAAATCACAAGATGAATTGCGATACATTTAATTATACCCTTAGCGAGCTAATAATAACGGGACTGCTTAGCAATATAATTTGTAAATAAATTTTAAAAGAATTAGCCTATATAAATATATGTTTACAAATGTATTTTTTTAATATACGCCATGTAACCCTCATAAAGCAATTCTTTTAGACAAAAATAAAATGACTAAATAAATAAATAAATAAAACAATGGGCTCAGCCATAGCCCCAAGACATTTTTAGTGAGCCATAGTCCTGATAGAACTGAGTCAAAGTGCTTGATTGAAATTGAGCCTTGAACCTTAGTTGGAACTACAAAGCCTTTCACACTTATTTACTGTGATAAATGTACACTTTTTAACTAGATCATTTATTTTGCACAATAATGGATGTATTCATAGCTGAACATTTTGTGACTATTTTTTTTCAGTGACTAAGGTTTTGAGCTTAATTCATTTTGAGTGTTTGGACGTCTGCATGACGTGTTACTTTGAACACCTGGACATCCTCACAAACAAGTCTCTTCACAAGGTCCAATGCCCACCTCCATCTACTGTATTTCCCTTTCCCCTTATCTTATTTCCAATCCCCCTTTTATCTCTCCAACTATTGCTTCCTCTGTTTCCCTCCCAGTCATTCCCCTCTCCTCCTATGGACATTAGCCAGTCATTTAGATATCATTTATCTTTTTTAAAAAGACATCATGTCATGTTAGCCTGCACTGATTGTTTCACTATTGAATTTAGCCCATCTCTAGCTGCAGGTCTTTGCAAAATTATCCTGTTCTCTTTTTCATCCCTCTCTCCTATCACATGAGGAATTGTTACACACAATCACTAAAAGAAAATATGCACTTCAAAAAACAGCTGCCACATAAAGTGCAGTGAAGTGTTTGTTCCCTTTTCAGCATCTTTGTGTATTTCTAACGTTCATTTGCTTTGATTTTCTATTAATATCCGAAACTATATACAATTATAAAATGGACCCTGAGTAAACAAGCTTGAGGATTTTGATAGAAAATTGCAAATTGCAGAACACATTATGTGGTAAATGGACAGACTAAGGTTTACACTGTAAAACACTGTAGCTCTGCAAAATCAATGAATGCATAATTGTTACAAAGACAAAGAACACTGTTCTAAAGAGAGAAAACAGTTTCAGAGAAAAGGTGAATAGTGGTGCTGCAGATTGGGGCAGGTTTTTTCTAGCTATTCTCCAAGGTTAACAGAACCCAAGGCAAGTTGAAAACGAAATCTTAAGAGAATAGTTTAATTTCACTGGCATTGGTATCGACCACAACAATTCTGATATTGTGACATCCCTACTCCTAAAAGGTTTGCACATGAAAATGTGCATAATAAACTCTTAAACTTTAAGAGTTTAACAAGTAGCACAAAAAGCCTGAGTATCTTGTCCCATCTCTTGTAAGACCCTTCCTTAAAATAATAAGGACATTGCCTTTATTACAACATTGCCAGCAACTTAAGTTACTCAAACACATCGGTGGTATTTAAGTGGCAAGGGACAAAATCCAATTGCTAATAACAATTCAAATTGCAATTATTAAATTTTATAATAGTTTTCTTTTGTATTTGTTTAGCTATTTAATGTTGGATGAATATTTAACAAATATGGCAATGCTATTATTAGTTGGAAATTATTATATAATTTCAAGTGAACCATTTTGTGTATTTATTCAACATTTATTGTAATAAAATCCTATTCCACCTATATACCATTTGGTTTACCTTTTAGAAATGGCAAAATACCGTAATAAAAGTGGTGACCAAGTTTATAATTGCAGCCGCTGTTGTTTAGATCATATCAGGTATACATTCATTGTTTTAATGTGATTTCACGTAAAGCATACCACTGTAATAGAGAACAACATGTATATTTCCAGTATTCTATTGATTTAAGGTCATATAAAGTATAACATGTTGGGTTTGTATGTGTTTTTACGTAAACCCTTGCACACTAAATTGATATATGAGAGAGAGAGAGAGATAATGTAAGAAAATGGGAAGTTAAGCTTTTAGTGAGAAGTGGCTGCAACCAGGACAATTAAGGACATCAAATAGAGAACAACACAGAGAACCAGACAGGGGGGAGGGAAGTAATTACAACTAAAGATTCTTTGAGGCCTTTGTAGGAATGTAATGTTTGTCAGACCGAAAGTCACCCTGAGAGCACAAGAATCATTTGGGATTACAGATGTTAGAGGTACAAAGAAAAGAAGGGGGGTTAATTGACTCTGCTTTCTTGGTTTATGATAACTGTAAGGATGGGGCAAATTGTAAAACGGGGTGAGTTTAAGGATTCATGAGTCAAGCCGGCCCAAGAAAATAGATGGGTCAGAGGTCCGCTTTGCATGTGGGTGTTGTCTGGATTTGAAAGTAAAATGCAGAAAAGGTGAACTAGGTCTGTAGGAAGTGTTAGATCTTTGTAGTTGCACGCCTATGTTATTCAGCTAAATAAAACTCACTCTTCTGAAACTTTGGCTTTTAACATTCAATGTTTTGTACAATGTTGTGACTTAATCAATTTGATAAATGCAAGGCTCCTGTCTGTGACGTTACTGTAGAGATGACAGGCTAACTAAATGTTGCGTTTGCTTATCCTATCATAATATACATTCACTCCTACACAATGTAAATATTAGGATGAATACCCATTATTAGTGAATAGTAAGCACTGCAGCTAATTTTCCAATGTAAATTGAAGCATGGATCGACAGATATTATTCTTCTAAACTCTGTTCAAACACTTTAATTTTGGAATATTTTTTGGGCATTACCTGGTTAAAAGGCTTTACTTAACCAAAAGTGGATAAACACCACACAATCACGACATCAAAATCATGCCTATTAGTCAGAGGTACATCTCTATTGACTGAGAAGAAGCAATAATTAGCTGATGATGATGATAATAATAACAAATAAATCTGCAAGCACAATTTCACAAGTCCTAGCAGCATGGCAAGGCGTACAAGTAAAATAGGGATTATTGTTGCATTTTAAACGCATATTTTAACATCAGTTTACAGTCGTTGACAGCAGCCTGAAGCACACCATCCAAATTGATACTTTAAGGTCACCTTGGCGTAAAGAGAGAGGTTTCATTGCTTGTTTTTCACTATCAAAATAGGGATGATAGAATAGTCAGGGAAGCGTTTACGCTTTCTAGCGATCTTGGACCTGTGTGAGAATTGAACCTTCAAAATAAGAGGGGGTAACAGTTAGTCTACTGTGAGTATTAGTAAAGTGAGATAAACAAACATTTTTACCATCATACTTTTGTTTTTCAAGTAATTTGATTGACTAAGATATCTCTACTGATCCTTGTGCAAAGTTTCAAGTTTGTGGCATATAGCATCTGACGGGAATTTGTGCAAACGGATGAGACAAATAATAATAGTGAAGAATAAAGCGGTAAAATAACTATTCCCTCAGTCCAATGCCCCCTTACAGTCGGCTGGTGGTGCAGTCTCAAAGATCATGGTTGGAGTCATGAGGTCACACTCAAATGCCCTTTAGTGACACCTCATCGGACTCAAGGCTGGGTCAGAAAATTACTTTGATGGCTGTTTTGACTCAAAGGACCACCACACACAACATACCCATAGTATCACTGTTAGTTTAGCTGTTTGCACTATACTATGACATTGAAGTAAGAAATGCAAAACAGTTTTAATATGGTTCACAATGGTTTTCTGTAAAATGAGTAGTATACCGAAACAGTGGAATCATTGAATAAATTCTGTTACCACAATACATTTAGTACGATTAGTTTTTAACCTTGTGAAGTTCACTGTTATTAATTTGACTGTATTGTTTTACTAATATCTTTAGCCTTTTTCAACTTGCCCTCTAGTGTTGTTTTATGCCCTGTAACCTGTCCTTGGGTGCCTTGAAAGGTACCCAAAATACAATGTATTACTATTACTACATCTTTGAGTGTTGAACGTGGGCATTTTTACACATGCTATCTAACAGTAAATGAGTCATCTTTACTTTGTAGAATGTAAGGTTACTGTGAAAAAATGGGACAGATTTACAACTGTACGTTATTAAACGTTTAGCAACACAAAATTGCTGCCAGTGATCAACAAAAAGGTTCTTTAGAAACCGAAATGCTTATGTACGGTATGTATAATCCACACCTCACTTGTATATGCATTAAAACTGGTGACCTACTGTTACTGTGCGACAAAGCAACAGTAATGCTAGAAGAAATTCTATGCAATGTAGTTTGTTATGGTAAAAACCCTTGATAATGGAAGCCACGGTTGACTGTCTGATATTACAGTAGGCTGGACACTTCAACAAACCTCTCTCAGTGATTCATGATGGATCATTTAAATCTATGACAGAAAATAAACAATTAAAAAGGGTGAGATTCAATGAAAAGATCTAGTATAATTTTATTGATAACTACAGTCTGAGTCAGAGTCTACTCAGAGAAAATACTACATTCAGATCAGTATAACGTCATAACAAGTTCTCATTAGTTGACAAGGTTTTAACAAGTCTAAAGGTCTAACAAGTATAAAATCATTCCATTGGACAACATGGATCACATATTCATAATCAGTGTCTCTCAAGACATGTACGCAGGAAACAAATACATGACTCAATGTTATGACTTCAAACTTCTAGCCTTCAGTGTCCCCAAAAGGCCCACACTGTCACTGCTGAAACTATTAGATTTTGAATATAGTCAATATGGTAATGCTGGTTGTGTGTGGCTTGTTTATTGTAGTATAAAAGCCTACGGCCAATAGAACAAAAGGAGTTTCCTATCATGTTCACAAATCTTCTTTTGTGTTATTATGACATGCTTACAACAATGATACAGCCTCTGAGACACCACAATAATAGCTAACCTAGAAGAAGAATATTCTGTTAATGTATCTAAACTTATGGCATAACTGGTGGGGGTTCAATATTACAGACATAAAGAAGATCCTGACATATGTTGGCCAGCAAGTTTGGGTTATACCTGATTGGACATGGGTCTAGCTACACGTCTGCACTCTGTTTCTCGTCCTCACTCCAAGTGCCAGCTGACACTGGTTTCAGTGAACGGGAAGACATTAATCTTTTGAATCTGCATCAATTGCCGCACACACAGAATCACGCGCTGGGTAGGGAGACATTAAGCTGGTGTGACGGACAGCAGACGAGAGAAAGGCTTATCAGAATAAACAGGGACGGTTAATGGTCAGGACACATCCTCACAAGTGGACAGACACAAAAACTAAAAATAGTTTTGGAACAAATTAAGTAGAGTGGGCATTTAGACAGCACTCAGGGGGGACCCAAAAGTAAAAAGAGGGAAAGGCAAGAATTGGAAGAAGAAAGAGAAAACATAGAAATGGAAACCAAATAAATATAAATTTTGGATGCCTTAGCACTATGCCGATTGCATAAGCAACAAACTGCTTTTTATAATGTTATGTCAAGGCCTTCCTACTCTGTACAATATATTAGTGGCATTATTGCTTTCACAAGCCAGGTATTTTACAGTTAATACACACTCAAACAAGTGCTTATTCACAAGGATCAAACCAAGGGCTGTGAGTCAACAGTGCTAACCACAGACGAGGTTCTAACGGTTCATTTCCACCAAACATTAGGGCAACGGGTCGGGTTGAGTTGCAAACGTATCGGAATGGTTAAATTGTGTTTCCACCAGAATCGGTTACCCTAAAATGTTGGTGGGGTTCATAGCCACATAACTATTAAATTAACAGAATATGCTTTTGCTGAGGCACTTATACCTGTAGTTTTTGTTGCAAATTATGAAAATTTTAGAAATAGCATCTTTGCCTTTGTACATAGAATCAAAACGTTATCTTGCATGCAGCTTCGCCTTTAGGGACCAAGTCTGTGAGCAAGAAACTTCAACAGAAGAGTAGCCAAAAGTAGGACAGAACGGGACGAATATCTACCATACCCTCCACAACGTACGCCGGTAGAAAACATTCCCACGGCTCAGACCTGAGCCGTTCCCTAGTGCTTGGTGGAAATGAGCCATAAATCAGTGTAGTTATTGATCGCGTTAGCAATATGCAGCGACCACCAGCGTTCTGAGTGTCTTCCTCACAGGTAGGGAAAATATGTAAAATAAGAACAATGTAGGGGCAGTCAAAAGCCTACAGATATACTGCCACTAGTAACAAATTGTTGTTGGTCTCAGACATTCTAATTCAGGTATTTCTGAAACTGCAGACTTGAGATTCCCACAACATTGCAAGGTTTTATGGGGAATGGCTTAACACATAGAAAACGTCCAGTGAGAGACAGGTATGTGGGCCAAGATGCCTTGTTGATGGCAGTAGTCAGGAGAATGGTCAGACTGGTTCAAGTGTATTGAAAGGCAACAGTAATTCAAATAACCTACTTTACAACCGGGGTATGTAGACGAGCATCTCTGAATGCATAACTCAAAAGTCATTGATCCTGGTAGCAGATTGGCTACTCTGTTGTAATCTCCTGTCATCTTAGAACAGGAAACCAAAACTACATTTTGCAGAGGTTGTCAAAAATTGGACAATAGGAGATTGGATAAATGTTACCTGGTCTGATGACTCTCAATTTCTGCAGCAACATTTCAATGGGAGGGTCACAATTTTGCAAAAACCAATGCCACAAAACATCTCACACTGTTTTTGATCCGTCACCAGATCTCACTCCAATAGAGCATAGGAGTGGAATAGGAAATTTGCATAATTCACTGCAAACAAATCTTCAGCAACTGTGATGCCATCATGACAATATGTACCGAAATGTCTCTGAGAAATGTTGTCAGTATGTCAGTTAAACCTATGTCACATGGGATATTAGCAGTTTCGAAGGTCCAACCTAGTAATAGCAAGGTGAACCTAATTAACTTCTATTATAAAATACCCTTAAAGGGTATGTTGTAGTCATAAAACAATCAATCAAAAACAAATAGTTACTGAAATTACCCTTTAAGCCCTAAAAATGTATATTATACTCTACAGGTCTGTGTTCGCATTTAAAAGTACAGAGGGGCATGTGTACGCCTTTCACGTTTTTATAGTGTTTCTCTCTCTCCACAGAAAAACAAGAAAGTTGGGGATCACTCCAAAACTCTTTATAGAAGAAAATAAATCACTACTAAACGGTAGAACAAATGTATTTTCTTGCATCACAGCATGCATTACTATATTCTAAGACTCAAGCTGCCGCCCTACATACATCCCTGGTTCCAATGACAAATGGTTGTAAATTGGGTTTTAGAGCTTTTAAAAAGTACCTATTTTGTGACATTTTGTGAGTTGGGGCAAAGCGTGTGACACTAGGGATCACAGCTATCCTCTTTTACGGAACAGGAAATGAATAGGGAGTGCAGATAACAAAGGTGCTGAATTTTTATTACTATTTTTATCAGTAATCATATCACTTTTGATTGTATATTTCTTTACTCTATCATTCAGATTAGAAATCAATTCATTCAATGAATTCATGAATATATTTTTAAAACGTCACAGTCAACAACAAATGTTTCAAATCTTCTTCCAGTGTTAAAAAATAGGTCAACAAATATGTGAGTTGGAGATGGACCGCATGTTTGACTTTGTGAAGTCAAGAATAGTTTTTTATAGTGTAATTCGATTGTTTATAAACATTAGCCTCATCCCATGCTAAATGTGTTCTACCACCTTGTAACCCAGAATCAGAATTGGTACTTGTTTTGAAACCCACACGTAGACAGGAGCTTTTATCTACACTGCCAGGTGATCTTGGTAAATTATTCTCTGGACATCTCTTTATCATTGAGATAGTCGTGTGCATTTGGTTGTGAGTAAAGCAGTAAAGATATGGAAAACTGTGACTACAATTATACAAAGCAAATCACTGGCTTAAAAATAAATGTTTTAGCTACCTTACCATTTGCCGTCTTATAGTTGTGCTCCCTCTCCTGCGCTAGGTGGTGGAAGGCCCAGTCTTTCTGGTTGACTGATGAAAACTACAAGAACAATTGTGCAATAATGCAAAAAATTATTGGAGAACAACTCCAATGGGAGGTCCCTTTACCTGACTTTAGAATTGAGATTGCAGAAAATGCAATTTTACCTGAATCTGTATTTGATCTATTTTAACTTTTGGTGTGAATTTGGATGGCTATTTCTCAAAGATAAAGAGAGGATTCTTAATTGGCGAGTCATACTTAAGGTTGTTCAATTCAACCTCTATGACCAAAGTGGGTGTTGGATCTATGTGACATGTAATAAAGGATTTGTCAGTCAACTTGTTTGGTAGGGTGTTACGTCCACCAATACTGTCATGAATGCTGCTCTCTGGTCTCCTCCCACCAGTACACTCTCCTCCTACCACACCTCACTCACAGCTGCAAGCTGTTTGGTAATTAGCCTTCTCACTGGCTGTGCACACCTGGGACTGGTTCACTCTCATCAGCAGTGTGTCTATTAAGCCTTGCACATTACCTCAGACCTTGTCAGATCGTTGTCCATATACATTGATGATAATCCAGCTCTGTGAGATTTCAACCGGCTCTAGAGATTTGCTCCTGCTCCGAGTTCCGCTCGCCTGCCGCCGCTGGGTCGACGCTCCATTCACTGCCGCCACCGGGATCGACGCTCCACTCACCTGCCACCATTGGGTTGACGCTTCATACCTTACTGTTTAATAAACAACCAAACACTGTGCAATTGAGTACAAAGTCTAGTTCTTTACAAATACATTGTATGTCTGTATTATATGTGGTTGTGTTGTATTGGCTTCTGTTTTCACCTTTGCCATTCCTTTCATACAGAACTGTCACCTGCCTTCCATTGGTTCCCTCCCCTCCTCACTCATCCACTGATGGACCAATCCAGACATAGTCCGTCTATAAAGTAATCTTTTTAAGGTTTGAGGAAAAGCAGATAGATTGGCTTTTTAAAAACGAAAACAGACAGTGAGGTAACAAGTTAAGATCAAAGCTAGAGAAGAAGGATGCGGAAAAGATATCTCCTGTTGCTTTAGTAGCAGATTGGTCAGGTAGTGAGAGTACCAGTCAAGTGTCTCATCCATGAGCCAAAGTTGGTGAAGTAGTGCTAGTGGGCTCCAGAGTCCTTGTAAGCTAGTCTGTAATGCAGTGGCTCTATTTAGTGATCTATTAGTTGATATGTTGGTCTCCTCTGGGAAACGCTCATAGAGCATATATCATTTACTGAACACATACCACAGCACTTACAATCAACAAGGCTTGTGAGACTTCAAGGGTCACACCCACCCATCAGCTACTCCAAATACAGTAGCAGACCCATATCAGATTTCCATCATTCAGCCAGGTAGGAACATTGGTGATGTCCTTTGCCTAGTGAACCTTATATTCGGTTAACATATAATTCAGTCTTAGATTTTTCCTCTTGCAAGCAAGGAGAAGATCATTTCCTACCTTCATCTTTTCTGTTTTCTGCATTGCTACCTAACGTAGCTCCACAGTAGGCGAGGTTCTATATCTGGGTGAGGCACGCTAGTGTCATGGTTTTGGGTGAACGCCTAATAACTCCACCCAACACAGGGTTTACAGTTCTCCAGCACACACCTTCACACTGATGACCAGAACAAGGAAAGTATATGAAAAATACATATACTTTATTACTATTTCATCATTACTAGTTAAGACCCCTTAAAAAAAACCTGCCCATCACTGTGGTAGTATTAACTCCCCTTGGTTAGGAATTTGGGCAGAGCTTTCAGATGGGATGATCCTACCCCTCTCCCCAGAAAGTCCACAACACACTATCTAGGTGAATTAACAGAGTTACAGAATTCTGACTCCATATATGAGTTAGACAGTGATTACAGTTATTACCATCAGGTCAGCATTACTGTCCCCATGGCAAGGAAACAGCATAAAAAACATTTTATTAACAACCTTAATTCCTTCAGCTGTGAATATTATGAATAAGATTATAACTACTTTTTGGTTTATCAATTACATATTTTTTTTTTTTTACCATTTCACCATTTTATTTTTAGCTCATATTATAGACTGATCTAATTTTAAAATGTTAGTATGATCTGGACGTGTGAATTCTGACTGTTGTCTGACACTGTTTTAGTTATTTGTTTTTCTCTCCTGAGGTACATGTTGAAGATGAATTTCTGTTACTTGCAATAGACAACAAAGTTATTATATTACATTCTATAAATCTTGTTCCACATCCAGAGGCCAGTTGATTGTTCCTACCTTTTTTTGTAGTCAAGTGTGTGTATCAATATCAAAGGTTAGAAGGCAAACATACAGTTTACTATAATTAACTCAGAATAAGAGTGGAGATAGAGGACAGACATAGTATAAGGGGAATCCTAGGAGAGCAGATGCTTGTCTAGACAGTAATCTATAAACTGATTGTCTTAAGGACATCTAAGGCCACCTAATAGAGGCAAAGCAAAGAATGCAAGCAGTTAACAGAATAATAATTAAATAGGCAGTCAAATCCAGCATTGTAGTCAACCGTTACTGATTATATACAGGCTCTTAAATAGTAGAAGAGCTATACTTCCTTGTTGAAAGATGAGAATCTTGGAGTCAACGGATCCCGGACTTGACGATAATAATACAAAGGAGGGGTCTGTTGTATGGGAGGTTGGAAAATATATGCTAAACAAAAATAGGATACCTAGGAAGGAGTTTGTCTGAGGTGTTTTGGGAGTTGTGTCTTGCAATAAGGGGAGTTGCTAGAGCTTTAGTTAAGGGCTTGGAGAAATTAACTTAAAGCCTGACAATGTATGCACAATTCAGTTAATATATGTACTCACAAGGTTTTATTCTATGCCAAATAAATCCTACTCTTCTGAAACATGGGCCTTCGAAATAATTTTGTATATTTTTAACTTCTTTTAATCGGAAAGACACAACAGAGGTAACAAAAAGACACCCACGCACACACAGGGAGAAGAAGCCAACTCCACACAGAAAGACTCTTGGGACAGGTGGGGATCGAACCCAGGACCAATGCTGACCACTGGTCATTATACAAACATAATGAACAAACAAGAGGCAAGGTCACCAAACAAATTGAGGTCCAGGTAAGAGCATTTCATTCAATAAATATTTTAAGAACCTTTTTGAGAGAAAATTGAAGAAAAAATCATTCTAAACTTTGAAAAATAAAAATTATTTAGAATAGACATGTATGGAATTCTCCAGTTGGATACAATGGTCATACACACCATCTAGCTTACTGAGCAACTTGCATTACGTTGTTTGACAACAAAAGTCAACAAAAGAAAGCCAACATAACAACAATTGTTTAACAACAATAACTTTATTGCAAGACAAAATGTTTGAACATATCTGTCTTTAGAACCTATGACCTGGGCTTGTATAAAGAAGTGTGCTCCGTCACTTTCTAAATTTTAGTTGAGCCAGCCCGCGCACAGATTATCAGACTATTAGGTGCTTTATCACACATACACACCGTGATTGTATCAGGCCTATGGCAGACATACATCGCGGGGCCTAGTGGGGGGGGGGGGGCGCCGCCCGGGGGCGGGGGCGGGGGGGGGGGGGGGGCGCCCGCGCCGGGGGGCGGGCCGGGGGGG
>JAVQJS010024180.1:15000-18836 GCA_036024795.1 Galaxias rostratus | reverse complement strand
TTCTCTCTCTCTCTCTCTCTCTTTCTCTCTCTTTCTGTCTGTCTCTCTCTCTTTCTCTCTCTCTCTCTCTCTCTCTCTCTCTCTCTCTCTCTCTTTTTATCTCTCTTTCTTTCTCCCCGTGTTGGTTGGCAGCACAAAAAGTCGGTTTATCCCATTCTTTTGCAGCGGAGCTATCGGACGACTGAGCCATTGCTTAAAAAACGTGGCCGAAGGGATTTCGTGTCGTTATCGATTTTTCACGTATGTGGCCTGCTAATGGTTAAAAGGTTTATCACCTTTTGTGTTGTGGACTCAAATTGAAATGATCGCATTCGTTGGCCCTTCTCTCCTCTCCTCTGCTCTCCTCTCCTGCCGTGGCTTATTTACACGTCCTTAGTTTAAATCACACGCCTCATTGAAAGACCAAGACGGGAAAGCTTTTTGTCCTCTAGAGTTACAGAGGAAGAGGCTTCCCTGTGATTGGTCGTATTTTCATCTTGTTGGTCGGTTGGAAGCACACCCAGCCCAACATCTAGCTCCTTTGCAGCGGAGCCAATCGGAACCGGAGTGCATGCTCAGTCTCACTTCCTGGTCCTCGAAGCGCCCCCGTGGCACCCCCCCCCGCCACCCCCCCCCCCCCCCCCTAAGGAGAGGTCGGCCAGAATGAGCTCGCTGTTTGACAAACCGCGCCTGGGTTCAGACTCAATGTAAACCAGTCAAAATAAAGCCCGGGGAAAACAAAGCCGTAAATTTGGCCTCGGACACTGTCGATATTCACCTCCTTAGCCCAGCATAAACAGTTTGAGTGAAATGGACTGTGCACGCGGCTGCAGCGGCATCTGGACAGCTGCTCCCTACACGTGTACTACTGGGAAACGGGAAAACCGAAGAGGCGGCTAAACAGACGGTGCTTCCTGACCAACGGACGCCTTTCTCCAGGTGTGAGGGGAGAGAAGGTCGAGACAGACCTCGGTCATGGCCGCCTTTTCCCCCTTAACACCGTAGAGGAGACACTGTTTTGAGAGCGGGAACAGCGTTTCGTCCACGCTCACACTCAACTGTGACGTTGTACCGCGGCCTTGTAACACAAACACCAGCGCGTCTGGATGCGACGGTATGTGGCTGCAACAACGCGTGTTCCATGCGGAGATATTTATAGCAACGTGGGGTTCCGAAGAGAGGCCATTACGACTACATGTCTGTGGCATGATCCCAGGTCAGGTGGGAGTATGAGAGGGTCTATTGACACATGGGTTTGACAGAGACCGATGCCAGCAGTCGGAGTCTTGTTTTGAGATCTTCACAGATGTTGCCATGTACATGTTAAAAAACCTTTTGGCAGCGATAAATCTTACGGGGTGAACCTTGGGGCTAACTGCAGGGCGTTTTGTGTAGTCTCTCTCCACGCGCTGGATGCACTCACTTCAAAAGAGGAAAAATAAGCTTCTGGGTCACACAGATCATTTGCGGTGTCTGGGGGGGGGACCCATTTTAGCCTGTGATGTCGTTTATCTAGGACAATGTCCCCTTAAAAACGCTCTTTCAGGCTTTGGCGGAATCTTGTTTTGTTTTTTCTCCACCAGTTCAACTGCCAGGGAGAATATCACATCCAAATGTTTCTTCGACCAGCCACAAAGAAACGTTATGCTGATTGAGCTGTGCGATACTAATACGATATTGCACGCGGTGATTATTTTCCCTGTCAGGAGATTCGTCTTTGAACGAGCTCCTCTGCTGGTCCTGTGTGAGTTAGCGAATAATCCTCCGCATGCCTGGACAGTGACAAGACCGTTTATGAGGAGCGATAGGTCACGAAAGCTATGCAGTGTAGTCTGTATTCACCTCAAACTTGACATAAATGTAATCATGGGCTCAGACTTGGACCAGGGCTCTGCACGCTCCCACACGCTCCACGGGCCTAACCCTGTCCATGAGGAACAACGAGACACAGACGGACGTTTCGGTTCCGTTCGGTAACGGAGGCCGGGGGGGGGGTGAACGGAGACTTGTAACCGTGCCCCACATCCCTTTGTTCAGGGCCCGCGTCCCGCTGAAGTCTTTGTCTTGGAAGGGGCCCGTCAGAACCCGAGACCCACAGAGAGGCCCGGTCTGTGCCTGCGGAGGGGAACGCCATGGTTACCCAGATGCTCCACCAGGACGGGCCAAGATCAATGTCCACGGAGAGGAAACGTGCGACGCGCATCGGGACGGGCGTTCCCTTGACTACCCTCTCTCTCTGTCTCACACTTCGAACTGAAGATGAGACCGGGGAGAAATGTGATTAGATGAGGGGATGTTCAAGAGGACAATGTGTGTACCCTGGCATGAAATGCATGGTAACCTATGTGAACGTTTTGAACAGGTAGTTGGAGTCGTTTTCCAGATTTTTCAAGGAAGTGACAGTGCGATTAGTACATGCACTCATTTAGTAGACAAAACAAATGATGTGAAGAAGAAAAAAATCAAGGCTCACACTGTCATACACACACAAAAGCGCAGACATACACACATACACAGGAGTGTCCAGTGTTCATGTTGATATGAGGGTGTGCCAAAACAGTAAGGGCAGTGTCCTCCTTTCTCAGGACTATCCATTGCCATGTGATGGATGTCAGTCAAATCACTTCCTCAACCTGAACAAACATGATTTCTTAACAACGCTCCGGCAAAATGATAGCGACGCGCGGGAGATGGCCCGAGAGTTCTTGGTGTCAGTGGTCAGCACACGTTTCGGAAACGTGCGTGAGGTGCGTAGCCTGGCGGACAGCGCCATCTTGTGGCGGTGGAAGACGGTGAGCCTCGCTCGCGTCACGCAGATTGCGAGAGCGGAACAGACGCTACTACCCTGAGTCACGCTGTGAAACTCTTTGTAGTGGCGTGGTGCTGCCACAGAGGGGTGGACAGAGACCCGAGTTAGAGAGCACGTTTCTGGCAGCGTGCGGATCCGTGTGGATAATGTGTGGAGCACTAACAGCGGGGGAGCCAGGACACTCTCCCAACGAACCCGATGCCCTTCAACTCTCCCCATCCAACCTGATCCGGCCTCCCTTTAATGCTGGCAGGAACAGCGGGCACGCCGGATAGAGCCGGATAACGACGTCCAATCGGAAAACGTTTACCGGGAGAAGGTGTCGCGGGGCCGCTGCTGTGTCTGTCCCGAGGCTGTTTCAGAAAGAGCACATCCAGGGATCTTGTGTGCATTCTACAGGGTTCACTGCAGCTGTCAGGCGAGACGAGATGCACTGCCACTGAACCAAATAGGAACACCGCACCTTGTGGTTTTCGACGGCTCCTGTGCGGAGGCGGTTAGAGGGAGACATATATATATATAAAAACGTATAAAAAACATATACACATATAAAAAACGGGTTATAGATAAGATAGAGAGAACGAGAGAAACACAAGAAAATAGAATATGTAACTATGTGAAATCATACAGAGCTGCGCTACGACACATCGACACATAGATGAGGCCGCAGGGGAGTAAAGAGGTACAGAGGAATGTGTTTGAAATTAAGAGAACTAGGAAGAACCCGGAAGGGCAAGAAACTGATAAAAAAAGAAGGTCAATAAGCTAAGGTAAAAGGAGGCCTGACAGGAAGACAGAATGGCAGAGAGCGGAAAGGGGCCTCAGTGTCCGGCAGTCACATCAGAAAAAAACTGAAACCTTTTTCATAAATCATCTCGATTGCTCTATTGGTGATATAAATAATGTATATGTCTGCATGGCAGGTTGTGTGCATTTATCATCAAGTGTCACGCCCATGTACATAAATGGATTGACTAAAACTACTACACTGTAAATCATAAATATGTCTCAGCGAGGTTTGTAAATATTTTTCCATCATCCGCTCTGC
>JAVQJS010024180.1:0-10000 GCA_036024795.1 Galaxias rostratus | reverse complement strand
CTGTGTTTTTTTTCCTTCCCCTCCGCGCTGTTTAAGCCAACGTGTCACTGTAAGTCGTCGATGGGAAAGTGAGGGTATTGTTGGGCTGACAGGAATCCTAACCGGAGCGGGTCAACGAGTGCGCGTCTCTTTAATGTATGACCCGATGTGTTCTGAATCCCGAAGGGACTCACCGCGGCTTTGAGAACAATGCTGGCGGTCTGTGTAGCCTAGCCAAGCCACACAGTAGCCCCACCACCACCACCACCACCACATTCGGCCTCTCTTTAGATTTGGGGTTTAAGGTTCGCTTGTTACTTCAGAGCTCAGAGAGGCAGAGAGATCCCTCCACTCTTTCACCTCAAACTCGTCTTGTCTTTCATCGTCTCATATTTGGTCTCACGTGTTTTTTTTCTCTTTCTTTCTTCCGCACCTTCTCGCAAACTGCGATGTTTTTCCCCCGTCTCTTTTTGACTATAGGCACAATTGACTCTGTACGGGAAACCGAAAACTTACGGAGGAAGTTTACCCTTCTGCTCTCTCTGGAATGCCACCAGATGACGCCGCAGAAAAAAAAGAAAAGATCTCGCAGCAAATGAGGTGTTAAGCGAAATAAACGATGCCGTGTGCTCGGCGCTGAAAACGTTTAGCGGAGGAGGTGTTTTCTTTACGGGCCCCAGGAGATGGTACGATGGGGGCCCCTTAGCTCCCAGACCAGCCCCCCCCCCCCTCCGTGCTGCGTTCTCTGTGCAAACAACAGCCGTTTGACATCCAGACTGTGCTACTCACCACACTCTACAGCGCAGAAGATTGTGTCTCGGTACACACTTTCCAGACAGATTTACACTGCTTGGCGATTTGTGTTTTGCCGTCGGTGAGAAATTTGAAACTTTCTGTATGGAAAATTGCCACTTGTTTATGAAACACGCGTTAGTGTAAGTGCACCAAACATCCCTTCCTGATTGAAACACCACTCAGCCATTTCCTGGTCCGTGAAGGAAACTTGGTCAACGTTGGCTGGAGCCATTTTTTTTCTTCCCGGCCTGCTCGTCGGAACTAGACCATTTATCAATTGGCTGCAACTGAAAAGACATTTCGCTGACCTCTAAGCCTGTGGCCCAGCAAGGAAATTCCTTTAAGCGCTGTGGTGCGCGGTCTTTTGTCCAACTCACCGTATTTCAGTCTTTGATGTGTGGCGCTTTGCTTTCCAGCGTGAACATCTTCTTTTTTAAAATGGCAATCGATGGAGGAATGGGAAGTGGGTGGAGCTGCACGGTGCGGAGGCGGGGGGGGGGGGGTGGGGTTATTGAATATCCTCGCTCGGCGGTTGGCCCGGCAACGCTCCGGGGACAATGGCCGGTGAGTGCAGGGTATTGTGGCCCGTTTTGCGCTCTCCATCGTTGCCGGGCTACATCTCGATGGTTTCGGAACGAGGAACTGCGGCGGTAAGCTCCGCCTCCATGGATTCACTCAGGGGATAGTGCATACACACACACGCACCCACACACACACACACACACACACACACACACATCATGCTGGGTAAATCACTGGACACAGACGCGGACGCAGGCACGCACACACACACACTCACACACACACACACTCTCTCTAATTCACTACCCCCATTGGTTGGTTTATTTGTACAGGAGGCCTATTCCACGTCTTTACAGCCGTGACGGTAACGGCGTCTGATTTAACCGTCCTACGTCAACATTTAACGCGGCAACTCGTCCGGAGAGCCACTGTGCAGACCCGCCAGACATCCCGTTGCTAGGCACCCGTACGCTTCCGGGTAAGGCTCACGGCGATCAGGACCGGGCGTCCTAAGTGGACGGATGATGTACGGTGGCATTGCCAGGCCCGGTTGTTGTTTGGGGTTTCTTTATGGGTCCGAGACCTGAGACTTCCAGGCGTCCCCGTGTCAGATGTCGGTGCTCTGAAACCTGGTCGCGCAAGGTTCAAGGTTCAAGGTTCAAGGTTTTCTATTGTCATATGCATAACGTTTACAGAGGCAAAAGTATGCAATTAAATTCTTGTGCCTATTCGACACCTAATGCTAATGCAGACACTAGTCCTGTTGCGTACACAGGTACAATCCGCTCTATTTGGATACTCAATGTAAAACCTTCAGGCTGCTTTTAAGGAACAACCTATCCTTGGAATTCGTTGCGACTGTTTTGTTCGAATGTTTCAGGGAGGGCTCCTGCTGTAGGGAAGGACAAGAGACATGTTTTCAAAGCCAGATTTAACCAGAGTATTTAAGAGCACGGAGCTGGGCAAGCTTAAGTTGATGCCCCTCCATAGACACGTGGAACCTATTACTTAAAAACCAAGCATAGACTTTTTACATTTCTGGAATATCCTCAATCCGTTGGGAAAATCAGCCTCGGATCTGTCCTGCACAGCTGATGGGAAATGACACAAACACCAGTCACTCTTCAAAATAAAAGCCCGGCTTCTAAGGGTCCAAGGTCTATGGACGCATGTCTACGCCACCGTAATCGGATAGTGCTGTTACACTTGCGCCATAAAGGCTGATGTACGAATGCACATACAATGTTTAGCATGCGATGAGATGGGCTCCTGCATATTGACTGCTCCACAACAAGCTGGTCATGGATATTAAGGCACCAGTGGTGTCCAGACGCTGGCCTCCCTGTATAAGTTGAGCTGTCTTCGATCCTTCTGTTATTGACAAAACATAATGAGACAGAACACAGTCTCCTGTGTTCTATATGCCTACTCAAACACTGCGTGTTGTGTGTGTGTGTGTGTGTGTGCGTCGGTGTGTGTGTGTCTCTCTCTCCGTGTCTCTCATTGCTCTTTGTGTCTCTGTGTGTGTGTGTGTGTGCGTGTGTGTGTGTGTGTGTGTGTGTGTGGGTGTGTGTGTGTGTGCCTGCGTGCATGTGTGTGTGTGTGTGTGTGTGTGTGTGTGTGTGTGTGTGTGTGTGTGTGTGTGTGTGTGTGTGTGCAGGTGTGGGACACGGAGCTGGAGAGGACGTCCGAGGAGTGGGCCGAGACGTGTCTGTGGGAGCACGGCCCCGCCAGCCTGCTGCCTCAGATTGGACAGAACCTGGGGGCCCACTGGGGAAGGTAGCCCCCTCCTCACTCTGTCCCCCGTAGAACCACTCGTACTGCCTCCTGCAGCCTGAGACCCAGCCATACCTGCGTTCTGTTCACTTACCGGCTCCAAAGAAATAAATAGATCATCTTGCCTTTACCTGTGGGGTTTCTCGCTCTCTCTCTCTCTCTCTCTGTCTCTCTTTGTCTCCATCTCTATCTCTCTCTCTCCATTTCTCTCTCTGTCTCCATCTCTATCTCCCTCTCTCTCTCTCTGTCTTCATTGCTCTCTCTCTCTCTCTCTCTCTCCATTTCTCTCTGTCTCTGTCTCTATCTCCCTCTCTCTCTCTGTCTTCATTGCTCTCACTCTCTCCCTCTCTCTCTCTCCCTCCCCCAGATTCCGCCCTCCCACGTTCCACGTGCAGGCGTGGTATGACGAGGTGAAGGACTTCTCCTTCTCCTTCCCACAGGAGTGTAACCCCTACTGCCCCTTCAGATGCTCAGGGCCTGTCTGCACCCACTACACACAGGTACGCTGCAGGAGGGTGGGATGGGGAGGGGGGGGGGCGTTGAGAACCCACTCCCTTTTCTTCGTCTTCTTTTTTATATCACCCCCAAAATGTCCGCGACACAAACACCTCTCTGCTTATAATTGAAACCCACGTTGACGGGGTGACAAGTGGCGTCTCTTGATTTGTCTCCGCCGTCCGCTCCGCAGCTGGTGTGGGCCACCAGCAGCCGTGTGGGCTGTGCCATCAATATGTGTCACAACATGAACGTATGGGGCCAGATCTGGGCCAAAGCTGTCTACCTGGTCTGCAATTACTCACCAAAGTAAGTACCTTGGGTCTTAAGGCAGACGTTTCACTGCTTAAACGGGGGTTTCATATTTCATCGTTGCTGTTGTATTGGCAATGGCTGCCTCGGCCCCTGGAAGGCAGAACTGTAATATTTTTTTTGATGGATGCACTTGTTTAATTGTTTAGCTGACATAATGTGTGCGTGTGTGTGTGTGTGTGTGTGTATTTGTGTGTTTGTGTGTGTGTGTTTGTTTGTGTGTTTGCGTGTGTGTGTGTGTTTGTGTGTGTGATTGTCTGTGTGTGTGTGTGTGTGTGTGTGTAATTGTGTGTGTGTGTGTGTGTATTTGTGTGTGTGTGTGTGTGTGTGTGTGTGTGTGTATTTGTGTGTTTGTGTGTGTGTGTGTGTGTGTTTGTGTGTGATTGTCTGTGTGTGTGTGCGCGCGTGTGTGTGTATTTGTGTGTGTGTGTGTGTGTGTTTGTGTGTGTGTGTGTTTGTGTGTGATTGTCTGTGTGTGTGTGTGTGTGTGTGTGTGTGTGTGTGTGTGTGTGTGTGTGTGTGTGTCTCACGGCCCTCCGTGGGTTGTGTCGCCACACAGAGGGAACTGGTGGGGTTACGCCCCCTACAAGCACGGCAGCCCCTGCTCGGCCTGTCCGCCTAGCTACGGAGGACGCTGCAAGGACAACCTCTGCTACAAAGGTATGCTTATACAGTGGGTGTGTGGGTTGTGTGTTTGTGCTTCGTTACCGTGGATACGTTCGTGAGGGCACGCGTCTGTGCGCGCGTGCGTGTGTTTTGCGTGTGTGTGTGTGTTAACACTGTGTGCCGCCTCTGCTAAACCAATTCCTCTCTCTTTTTTTTTCAGATGGCTCCGAGTCCCGCACTCAGCAAGAGGAAACGGAAGAAAATAATTTAATTGAGCCAGAGGCCCCCCGAACTCCTCAGAAGCCCCGCAGCCGGGCCCCGAAACCTGGCAGAGCAGAGCCCCCCAACAGCCCGGCCCCGGCCCCCGCCCCCACCCAGCCCCCCGCCGAGAACCTGGAGAGGAACGAGGTGGTCAACACACAGCAGATGTGTAAGCCACCATTTGAAGTGTTTATTCTGGGTCGGGTTTCATCTCAGACGTGTGTGTGGGGTTGGCGGCGCGGTTCGCGGTACGCGCTCCGGAGCTCCGAGAAATCCCAAACGCAATTTCACGTGAGCGGGTCGACGTGCCGGCCGGGGGGGGGGGTTCACCCGAGGGACCCGCTTCGCTTCGTTGTCGTGGGTGAAGCCAACGAGCGGCGAGTGGCGCGTCGGCACGGCAACGTTCTCCCGGCATCTCGTCCGGATGCCTTTCGTGTTCCGCAGTTTCTGTTTCCGTGGCGTTCTTAACACACTAGCGCCTCACTCACTCCTTTCGAGAAGGAAAGACGGGGAGTATTTTTTTTTCTGTTTCTATTTTAGCGGCGATCTCCTAAGTTGGCGTTTGCTTTTGGCCAGCCTTGAGGGGGGGGTTGCGGTTTTTAAATGGCTTCCTCTCTCCAGAGCCGGGGGCCCCGGGTTGTAAGGGGAGACCGGCTCGTTTGCGCGATGACCACCCGGACCCTCGGCGCTGCGGCACAAATCTCTCCTCTGAGGTTTTTACGGCACCACCAGAATAGTCTGAACCGGGGCACGGTCCAATCCTAGGTTTCCAAGGTCTCCGATACAGAACAGCAACAGGAAGTGTGTGTTGAGCCGGTAGACTCATGGGTAATGTTCCTGTGTTCCAGCTCAAGTCGTGACTTGTGATGTCAAGCTACGAGATCAATGCAAAGGAACACCATGCAATAGGTAACTGATAAATATAATGGCACAGCGGTGTATTTGTCGGGTACAAGTGTTCCAATACGATTGTAAAGGAATAACGAGATCCATTCTTATATCCCTTATAACAACTACGATAGAATTGTAATTGATGTGTCGGCTTCCCCAGGTATGAGTGCCCGGCGGGTTGCATGGAAGCCAAAGGAAAAATCGTCGGGACGGTACACTACGAAATGGTGCGCGGACATTCATACATTTTTCATGGGCAACATTTCCCTCGATAGACACAAATGTAAATGTGTGCTTCGGTGACATTTGGTTTGCCATTTTTTACTATTCAGCAATCGAGTATTTGCCGAGCCGGCCTGCACGCCGGGGTCATCGACAATGACGGAGGATGGATGGATGTGGCCAGACAGGGCCGCAAGGAATTCTTCATCAAATCCTACAAGAACGGGGTCCAGTCTCTCGGGTGAAGCCGCTTGTTGGAAAAGTTCAACGTCTCAGACTTTCGCCTTATAATCTGTGACTAGAAAGAGTGAACTTATTCTTTTTCTTTTTTTTTGCTTTCGTTACAGCAAATACCAGAGTGCGAATGCCTTCACGGTGGCACGGGTAGCAGGTCAGTGGAAAAAAAAAAACTAAAAACATTAGCGTCAACAATTTTTTACATCACCTTTGTGTTTTTTTCCTGGACTTTGAATTTTGCTCTGACTTCTTGACAGTGAAAGCCGTCACATGTGACACAACAGTTGCGTTGCTGTGCTCGTACCAGAAGCCAGTGAAACATTGCCCCAGGTAGGACCGCAACACCCAACCCCCTTTCCATATTTTTTATCCCACCACAAAACATTCACTTCTACTTACGTTACTTACATTTACAAAAGATCTAAATCTATAATAATATATTATACAGTGTTCATGTGTCACCCCTCCCACCACAGATTATATTGTCCTGGGAACTGCATGGAGGAGAACCCTCACACATCAAGAGTGATTGGTACCAGGATTTACTCGGATGTAAGTCGCTTACGCTGATTATTAGTAGTAGTGGCGTTTCGTTTTCACGCTGGCTCCTTATAGGGGGTCGGCCATGACGCCTCCCTCACCGGGACTCTCTCTCACCCTCTCTCTCCCTCTCTCTCTCTCTATCTTTGCCTCTCTGCCTCTCCCTCTCTCTCTCCCTCTCTCTGCCTCTCTCTCTCTCTCTCTCTATCTTTCCCTTTCTCTCTCTGCCTCTCTCTCTCTCTCTCCCTCTCTCTCTCTGCCTCTCTCTCTCTCTGCCTCTCTCCCTCTCTCTCTCTCTGCATCTCTCTCCCTCTCTCTCTGCCTCTCTCTCTCTCTTTCCCTTTCTCTCTCTGCCTCTCCCTCTCTCTGCCTCTCTCTCTCTGCCTCTCTCTCTCTCTCTCTCTCTCTCTGTCCCAGCAGAAGTCCAGCGTGTGCCGGGCGGCGGTCCACGCCGGTGTGATCAGGAACGAGGCGGGGGGCTACGTGGACGTCATGCCCGTGGACAAGAGGAGGCAGTACGTCGCCTCTCACCGGAACGGCGTCTTCTCCGAGAGGTACGGTCGCGGGAGGCTTATCCCCCCGGCGGGCCAGCTAATCTGACCCCGAGTGGCTTGCACGGGTCTGCACGGTTTAAACCCCTGTGGACGATGCAGAGGAGTGTGTGTGTGTGTGTGTGTGTGTGTGGGTGTGCATGCGTGTGTGTGTGTGTGTGTGTGTCGGTGTGCATGCGTGTGTGTGTGTGTGTGCCTATGTCCACTCCTCACGTAAAGTGTGTATGAATGATTTAGACCCAGCATAAGGCGTGTGTGTGTGTGTGTGTGTGTGTGTGTGTAGAGTGGGGGAGGATGAGGGGGGATGTAGAAACAAAAAAATGCATTTGAAGCCAGTCTGCAGTTGGTTGGAGAAACACGTGCTAGGCTACTTAACGTCAGGGCAAGAGAAAGGGTTGAGTCGGCACAGTGCTGTACCCCTCTCTCAGAACCGGGCAGTACCGAACGGTACCAGCCTCCTTCAGTGGAGAACACAGTCGTTGTTTTCAACGACCGGTTAACCTGAAACTCCCCTTTCTCACACTCCATACTCAGAAAGCTTCACTGAAGATCACTCTAGTTGTCCTCTAAGAGCTTTCCGCTGTGTCTCGAGTTCGTACGCCTGTCATGTGTTCTCAGCCGGCCTGTCATCCAAACAGCCTCACATCGGCCGCCTCTCGTCTCCGAGAAACAGTGCGGGGTGTTTGTGTAAAATTAGGAGTTTGTCTGTTTGTTGAAGGAGCTCCGGGCACTGCTGTTTGGCTCCCATCTGTCATCTGGGTCTTTCGGCCAGAAGTTGACGTGGCTGTTTGTATTTCTTTTTCTTCATGAAAAATCTTTTGGTCTACCTGTTTGCGTGGGTCTGTCATGATCTGTCTGTCATCTATGTGTCTTTGCCGGGCCAGGGCATGTCCTGCTCCTGGCACATGCTGCCCCCCCCCCCCCCACACTGACAATCTCTCTTGTTCTCTTCCCCCAGCCTCCAGAACCCTCCGGGAGGAAAGGCATTCCGAGTGTTTGCTGTGATTTGAGAGAGAGAGAGAGAGAGAGAGAGAGAGAGAGAGAGAGAGAGAGAGAGAGAGCACTTGGGCTCTTGAATAGGCGGCAATCAGGCCTGTTGTCAAAGTCAATGACTGAAATATTTTTTACTCTGACACACTTGAGGCCAGAGGTCGTCTCCACAGCAACGTAAACTCAAAAGAAAACTTGACTTAAAAACAGCCCTGCTGATGGGTTTGTCGTTTATGGTTCAGAACTGTTAACCATAGACTGTACACATACTGTATATTATATAGATATTTCTCCGTTACTATCATGTACATATTTATCTATGTTTCATTTTCTGCTCTTGCCTTGCCTTCTCTACGAAAAGTTGACAGATTAAGTAAAAACCTATGCGATTGAATTGATTAGCACTTAGGGATTTGAAGACATTTTATAATGTACAATTTGAGCATGTCTCAATTTAGGCACATAATGGTGCTCTGGAAAAGTGCCTTTTTTGAATTGTGTTTTCATTTCTTTTCTACAAAGAATATATAAATATATATATATGGGGGTGGGGGGTATACATATGGCATTTATTTTTGTATGATACTGTGCTTTCATATCAAAGACATTTGTAAAGGAATGCTGCTAGGATTTTTTTTTATGTTTTAATATTTCTACGGGAATGTTCCACCTGCAAGTGTTCCTGCCGGTCAGGATGTGTATATTAATGATTGTCGTGGATCGCCATGTAATTCTCATACCAACAAATGGTGTCATACTGTCTCAAAACTCAAATAAAGCTTGTCTCCTTTCACAGACGTACCTTGTGTGGATTCGAATGCATCCAACAGCCCCTTCATATTAGAAATATGTAATGCCAGTACAATAAAATGTATCACATTGGCAGCCTGAAAAATATCACTCCTACTTTGTGATCAAATCATGGTTCGACTGGTTTACATTTATGCGCTACTAATACAGTGTTTCTGGCTGGTCTCCCTATAAGTTTTTTTTTTGCCATCAATATCTGTCAATTGATGTACTGCCAATATGTTTATAGAATATGTAGCAGGATACAATGGTAACGCTGCAAGGGAAATATGTTATTTTTATTCATGCAGGTTCCAATTTGTTTTTTGTTTTTTTTGCTGTGCTACTATGTTACGTCCCAAATTTGAATAGTGCCTATTATGGTATATGCTGCATAGTTTCGCGTTGCCATCTGGTACCTTGGCTATATGTCCGGCATCATGTTTTTCTAACCTCTTGGTTTGTAACAAAGCTATTTTGACAATAAAATATATTCAAAACATCTTTCTCTTCTTGTCCTCCTAAGTTATTATATATTTTTGGGGGAATTGCTTGGACACACACACACCGGACAAGGCCCATTCTTCTCTTTTCCACTGGCACCCCTGGCATTCTGAAATGCAGGATGCCTTTGCAACATGATGTTTACCCAAACTGCTGCAAATGAAAAAAACATAACACAGAAACACATTACTGAGACAAAGTATATTGCAGAAACGTTCTGCAAGAACAGAGAACCCAACACATTACAGAAATGTGTATATTAATTCGCATCGCATTTCTGAAATATGTGGTGTAATGCATAATATAACATTTAACAAGATAAAAGATAACAAAAGGTATTGAGGAAAAGAACATCATATATATATATATGTGTGTATATATATATATATATACATATATATATGATGTGCATATACAGTGCTCAGCGTAAATGAGTACACCCCCTTTGAAAAGTAACATTTTAAACAATATCTCAATGAACACAAAAACTATTTCCAAAATGTTTACAAGACTAAGTTTAATATAACATC